>NNCF01126876.1:550002-574629 GCA_002313205.1 Laupala kohalensis
AAAAAAAAAAAAAAAAAATTTAAAAAAAAAAAAAAAAAAAAAAAAAAAAAAAAAAAAAAAAAAAAAAAAAAAAAAAAAAAAACCAACAACAACAACATTATATTACACAACTCGCTTGCACTTGCTGGGGGGTAAAACCCCCTAGACTCCCCCCTTTGGGGGTTACATCCGTGCCAAGCCATCAAGATCAAAAATCTTTATTGCTAGATTAAAATGATTCACCATGTAGACCATCATACGTGGAGTTCATCCGGTGACACTTAGACTAAAAGAAGAAAATATATTCATTGCAATACAAATACACAGATAAATACCTGATTTATACTACGTACTTGCTATCATGAACAATTTCAAATAAAAATATGTATTCCTTAGATCTGTCTCTTGTAAACATTCTAGACTATTTCTCTCTACCTTGATGGTATATTGCT
Source organism: Laupala kohalensis (assembly GCA_002313205.1). Classification (NCBI taxonomy): domain Eukaryota; kingdom Metazoa; phylum Arthropoda; class Insecta; order Orthoptera; family Trigonidiidae; genus Laupala; species Laupala kohalensis. The sequence goes on from NNCF01126876.1 coordinate 550,434, forward strand.
ACCAACATTACCAATGAAACAAAATACAAAATGAAACAATGTTGTTTTTGTTTTTGTGGGGCTTTAGGGCTCATCAATGTCAAGGTTATTAGAGCCCTTGAAAAACAATGGATCCAAAAAAAACTCTCAATAAATACTCAAACATTAAGAAATATAACAACTGGAGGGGAAACTCGGGCAGTTGTGTGACTCCACCTTGAGGGACACTGGTGTCATTTTACCTGTAGAGATGACTAGGGGGAGTTCTTCTAACTACTTTTCTATTAGCTATAGAATCTCTTCAACAGAGAGAATTACTGTTGCGGGACACTGTGTTACCAGTTTTGTCATCAATATCATCAAAGAAATTCACCAAAATTCATGAAGCCCTTATGCAGATCAATGCAACAGCATAACGTAATCACAACCTACTTCAGACATTTCATAGTTTCATGTTTTTATATTTTAATTTTTATGTTTTAATATTTTAGCATTAGTTTATTTATGTTTAACAATTAATTTCAGTGCAGTTTTTAGTTATTTGTCTCATGTTTTTTATATTTATATTTTAATAAAAGTTTATTTATGTTTAACAATTAATTTCAGTGCAGTTTTTAGTTATTTGTCTCATGTTTTTTATATTTATATTTTAATAAAAGTTTATTCATATATCTAACAATTATTAAATTCTGTTCCTTGCATTGATCTAATATGTATTATTTTTCTATATTTTATTTTCTTATATTCTGCCACCCGTTAAGAACCACACATTTGCAGTAAATAAATATTTTATTACTTAATCATACTACTGATTTTCATATGTATATGTCTTCCCATAATGGAAATAAATTGCAAGAAAATTGTGCCCACAAATTGAATGTGTCTTTAGCACCCTAGCTGGGATGGTGTTTGAAAACTGAACCATGTTGCAGGTGAGCTTCGATCTAACACCTGTAGATAGGGACGACACTAGTGCTAATGAGTGCTAACCTTGAGGTACTACATTCTTGATTACTTCAAATTTTCACCATAGTGCAATAAACATTCCCAAAACTTAGTGTGAGTTTTAAAGCGATACGTCAAGGTTTAATAATCAGTAGGCAGAGGATTTAATTTATAATGATAAACTGGAGAATTGAGTGTGTTTGTGAGTACATTGCTGCCATTTCATTTCGTAAAATGAAAATGCTCAAGTAAGAAGTGTTTGTGTTCCAGTTTTCCGGTATGTTTTTCCATGTCATTGCATATATTTTTTCAACATTATAGCATCAATTCCAGTGTTGTTGCACAAGTTTCCCTATATCTTTGTGTATGCACTACAATGTTATGGAATGATTTGTAGTGTTATTGAATACGTTTTCTAGATGATGTAATATGTATCATTATTTTTATAATACATTTTGTATGTACATTACTGAAATATCTGTTTTTACTGTTCTTTTATCTCGCCTTTCCCCAAAACTGTAATTTGGGTCACCTGTTTGAATTTGGAAGGTAGGTAATAAAACTAATGGAAGCGAACTGTTTCCACAAGGAATAATGAACATAGATGTAGAAGAGCCCCTCCGTGGCGCAGGTGCTAGCGTTCTTGCTGAACACCAAGTCATCTCGGGTTCAATTCCCGATGGAGCCAGAAAAAATTTGTAGCTTTTCATATGAATTTTCCAGTTCATATAGCTGTGACTAATGAAAAGCAAACCCTCCTTCCTCTATCCACCTCCTCCTAGTATCAATAACTTCTACTCCTACTAACCCTTCCACGTGAGCCAAGTTGTTGGTAAACCCACCTAAGCGGCCCACCCACTAACAATAGCCTACCACCCAACTCCTACTCCCTATCACTCCATGTAGATAAGCTTTAATAGCATGCTACATTTCCCATTTACAAATACCACAATAAGATGCAGAAAGAACTCCCAGACCTGCTAACGTAGCAACCAAGTAGTTTTGATATCGGTCACCCGTAGCTTGGTTGTAGATTTAGTTGACGGAACTCCCCATAGATGGTGCCTCCCAACTTTCCTCTCCTATTGTTATATTACTTCAAGTACTCAAATTTATTATATTGGAAATTGATAATTTATTCTTTGAGTGGTAATGCTCAAAGTCAACTGCATTCAATGAGTAAACAATAGGCCACCTGTGTGCAAAAGATACAATGAGTAAATTAACAACTAACTTATAATGATATGTGTATAAGAGAGATAATAAACAGATATAATTACTATTTCATGAAAGCATTGAAACATGAACTAAATTTTGTATCGTAAAGAGACTTAAAAATTACATCAACAAAGAAAAATATAAACATAGTGTCATTGCAATGAGCATAAAATACAAATGTGTACCTCAGTATATCAGTCACATAACTCAAATGATTTAAACGAAAAACACTACGCTCACATAGAGCAACTAATTTTTACACTTCAGGTGCACTTTCAAATTATTGGTATACAAGTTCCATAAATCAATACACCTAAAACTTGAGTTTTCTAACCGCACTACGCGACTGATATAATAACCAATAAACTAAACAACACCTTTCCCACTTCCTCACATTAAATATAAGCATTTTAATTCAATTGTAGTAGCTAAATATCGATGGCCTTTGAAGAAAATATCAATTATTTTTTAGTAACACTCATTACATGCTATTTGTAAATTCTGTATTACTAATATTCACAGTAAAATAACTACACTCCATTTTAATATACACTGTTTTCTTTGAAACAAAATAAATATGGTCTACTTTTGGACATATAGTAAGAAATTCAGATATAATGAATTTTATTTGAAAAATCAATATATATGTTTCAAGTAGAACATAAAACATTGTTGTAAAATTTAAAATAAACTTAACCCTCTTTTATATAGTAAAAATTATTGTTTTTTGTCTAAAATATAATTCTTTAAGAACGTAAACATACTTTTGAAATTTTCATATGTGAATTCTGACTTCACCATGTTTTATTGAAAGAAAACCACCATATAATTTGTAATGATCTTAGTTTTTGCTTTTTGGAAGATCATAAAATGAATATCAATCTTATCTCAATACTACAAAAATCTTCAAAGCAAGTAATATCAAACATGTCTAGGAAAGAGATAAATTCTAAAGTCTCTCACTTATTCAAAAACTCAGTTTCACAATGTAAATAATAAGTATCTTTGCAATTTAAATAAAATACAAATACATACCTGACCTAATCAATCACATATACTCATATGAAGTTATTTTAATGAATAAAACTTCACTATGATTACATTTGGCAACTTATCATTGTTACTCTTCCGATGCTGTTTCAAATATATACACAAAGATCCATTTTTGTCATTTTAATTGCACAAAAAACACAAAACCGTCAAACTCAAATGGCGTTTATTATAATCCGGTTGTAAAATTAAAGCACACAATACTTCAACACGTCCATAACTATCTCTGTTCACAATAAATCCCAGTTTGATTGTCCTGATGTTCGCTGCCATACTACTGCATTCATGTAATCAAGGTGGCTTTGGGTTAGCAATATAGCATAACCAGAAGCCAATGCTTTTCTTGCTTGTTTAGCGTAATATTAATGCCAAAAAAATGTACTTTAAAATTAAAATTTTTGATTTTTTTGAATTTTGTCATTCATTGCTTTTCTATAACAAGGAGGAAAACTAAATTTCATTTTATATGACTAGTAGAAGTATCAAGTAATTCTGATGTATAAATGAGTGAGTTACACTGAGGGCTTTATATTACATGGGACTCGCTTGCGCTCACACGTGTTACATTTATTCACTGTTAATTGATAATTAAATACAAAAAGAAAAAGAAAAACTTAAAAACATCTACAAAATGAAAGTATAAATCAATACAAATTCTCAATACATACTCAACATAATTGTATTGGATATTGATAATTTATTCTTTGAGTGGTAATGCTCATGGCTAACTGCACTCGAGGAGTAAACAATAGGCAACCTGCATACAAAAGATACAAGGAGTAAAACAACTACTAACTTATAATGATACGTATAAAAGAGAGGTAACTGATATAATTACTATTTCACAAGAAGAGTAGAAACATGAACTAAAAATTTTGTATCATAAAGAGCCTTAAAAATTACATAAATAAAGAAAAGTATGCCCACAGTATTTCGCTGAGTGTCTTTGCATAAAATGCAAAAAGGGTCTATTGTAGGACGTATTGCAAGAGATTCAGAAATAGAAAAATTTTATAAGAAAAATTAATACATATATTTAAAATAGAACATAAAATGCAGTTAAAAATAAAATTAATTTAACAGAAAAATTATTGTTTCTTGTCTAAACATAATTCTTTAAGAATGTAAACAAACTTTTGAAATGAATCAATGAATCGATACAAATTTTCACCGCCTGAGCATACGAGAATTGGCTTGACCATGCATTATTGAAAAGAAACCACTATATAATTTACTATGATTTTAAATTTTGCACTTTTAAAGATCATAAAACAAATTTCAATCTCAATACTACAAAAAAATTCAAAGCGAGTAATATCAAACATGTCTAGGAGAATGATACCTTCCTAAGTATCTCATGTATTCAAACACCCACTTTGGCAATGTAAATAAAATAAAAATTAGTCCCTGAGCTAATCATTCACAAAAACTCATATGACACATTAATGAATAAAATTTATTTTAACAAATAAAACTTCACTAGATGTTTTTTTTGTAGGGTTTTATGGCTCGTCTGCATCTAGGTCATTAGAGCCCTAAAATCTTGTATAGGTAGGGAAAATGCAGTTACACACTAGGGAGAGCCAACATTACTCTCCCCGCGTGTGGGACTCGTTGAACAACTCAACCATACCCACTAAGAACCCTCCTGAATTACAACTCAAAACTCAAATATCAAAATATCTCAAAACATTACAAAAATAAAATAAAAAAAGAAAGGCAAATAAAAGATACCCTAGCGTCGGGATCAAAAAGAACAAGAGGTGACCAAGGAAGGTCTGGAAAGAGAACGGAAGGAGTCACAAGTAAGTGGAAGTAATGCCAGACTCAGTTCAGGGTCTCGTGTTCGCCAAACACGTACTTACTAGATGTAAGTCTCCTGGGGGGAAAACTTCGTTAGAATTAAATATGGCAACTTATCATTGTTACTCTTCAGATGCCATTTCAAATATGTCCACAAAGATCCATTTTTGTCATTTTATTTGCACAAAGACACAAAACAATTAAACACATATGGTGTTTATTATAAACTGATTGTAAAATTAAAGCACAATACTTCAACACATCTATAAAACCTTAAATAACTCGCGCTATCCTCGATAAATCCCAATATGATCGTTTGACGTTCGCCGATATACTACTTTTTTTGTAATCGAGGTAGCTTTGGCTTGTACATGACACATCCACAAGCTAATGCTCATTTGCTTCGCGTAATATAAATTCCCCCAAAAATGTACTTTAAAAATAAAATTCTCAAATTTTTTGAATTTTCTCATCATTGCTATTCTATAGCTATGAGAAAAACCGAATTTCATGTTTCTATGACTAGAAGTATTTTATAATTCTGATACAGCAATCAATCAGTGAGTTACATGGAGGGGTTTATTTAAGATTAGATTCCTAGTATCCTAACTTGTTGACTGGTTAAAATAGAACATTCATCTTTTGGCAATAATATGGGCTTTGTAACCAAAACAAGAGATCGAAAACCAAATAGTAATTAAGAAATATTTTTGATTGCAGAGATAATTGTCAAACAAAAATACATGAAAGTCCTAAAAGAAAATACAAATCACGAGTCTTTTTCAGTATAACATTCTTTAAATCAACAGTCGAGGAAGGGTCTACTTGGCAACCCTGGAGCCAAAACATAAAGGCTCAACAACTACGATACCACTAAGCATACACTACAAATTTTATTTATTGTATGACAATTAAACTAGAAGGGCACTCAGTAACCTTATATCAACATATCACTTTTCCAGTATACGCAGTCAAGGAATCCTAATTAGTAATACTAATATATTTGTCATATACTAATGTCAATAAATAATAACAAAAACAACACATTGTGCGATTCAGAAAATACTCACGATAACAAATAGTATTATTAATCATTAAATAATTATAATGTTAAAACCATACTGTAAAAATACACAAAATAATGATGAAAATACACATCTAGACTATTTTGATAATATGAGGTTAATCAATCACATCACATTATAACACGTTTCAAATCAAATGGTAAAAACTATGAAAGCACATAGTATTGTAAATCAAAGTTTTTACGATAATAAAAAGATTAAATAGAAACTGTCGATTACATAATAAAATATTTAGTCCTTCCAGGTGTTTGAGAGTATTTGTATTCATTTAATTAAAATCTGACAGAGAACCTTCATATGCCAAAATAGGGCAATCTATCAGGGCATGATGAATCATTTGATCCGAGTACCCACATGGACAGGAAGAGCCTTCAATCCATCCACATTGATATTTGTGATGGCTGCTCCCTCCATGTCCTGTTCAAAGACATTAGTTGGCACTGTATTCTCGTCAAGGTATCTGTCCAGGCCTCTTTGATTGTCCATACCAGGTCCAAACAGGATTGTCCATACTGGGCACTTGCAGTGCTGGATGATCTCCAGATTTCGAATGGGTGCTTCTAAATGATGATAGATTTTCCTGCACTGGTAGTCCGTGATTGGACATTATGTTTGGGATTTTGTGGCAAAGATGGTTTTGTCATCTGAGATATGGAAGAGGGAAATGGCTGAAGGCATGTAACCATTCCATAAGGTTCCCAAGATCATTTGCATGGTTCTGTATTTAGTTGTGTATCTATCTTATTAGTGGGTTTGCTGTTTAATCAGACAGGCAAGCAGAATTCAGCAGTAGGGAACACCAAGGCTGAAGCTGATATTCTGAGCATTGATGCATAGGATCTCCAAGATGTTCCCGAAAGCTTTTGGATGATTATGCTCCTTGTACTCAGTTTTCCACAGAGTTGACGAGGTAAGATGAGATTTAAAGGTGAGGGACCTGTCTAGTGTTACTCCCAGATATTTTGGTTGAGGATTGTGATTGAGTATGGTAGAGTAGGCACAATTTCAGTTGGCGGAGCTGACAATGGTCTCACTACTATATTTTTTGTGAACTGTCTGACATTACTAAAATCATCTCACTTTCCACACATTGTAGCTTGTCAATTGAGGCTCACCCATCCACCTGAGGTCACATGAAACCAACAGCTGCCTCAAAATCTTTTCAATAGTTGCAGGGGATATCTCTTATTGGTGTCTTAATAACACATTGCCAGGCTCTGGATGAAACATGAACACGTGTTTGGCACGATCTCCAGACTACAGTTTGATTTGCAGACAAAGGGGAGTTAAATCATGCTCTTCTGACTCACATAATTTTATAATCACATATACATTTAACTTAGATGTCTTGAACAATTTTATTCTTCCTTGTTAACTTTAAACAATTTTCATAATAATGATAATAAATTTATAGTCAAAAAGCAGTTACAACTGCATAGGTCTACAGAGGACAATAAACTAATATACTCTCAGGAAGCAAGTAGGGAGGACCATACCATCAATTCTGATCAAGGGTCTAAGGCAGACAAGATTTAACATTTCAGCACACTCGTAAGATAAGAATTAAAGAAAAAATCTGTTATAACAACAACAGAATACAAACAAATTTGTTTCTACAAATACATATTATCATCCAATCATTAGATTGTTCAGAAAATATTTTACATAAATTGTAAATATTAAATTAACTCCAAATTCGAGATAAAATATTACAATAGTTTTAATAAGACCACCGCACCGACATTCATTCAGTGATATGACTGATCAGATACACTTTGACATTAATTACTCTTTTTATAAATTCGGAACAGAGCTTTCATGTATGTATTAAAGGTAAATATTCGGGCAATAAAATTTAATTGGCATGTATATGAATATTGTGGTGGGTGTTCATCATTGCACAGGCAGCACACCTTCCAGAAATTAAAACCCTACTTTCAGATTATTACGGAAGTGCCGATCCTAGGTCAAGAAAGGTTCAGTAGGTTGTCTCCGGAGTGTGAGCTGATTGTAAGATTATCTTCCTGTTTACATTGTGTGGGTGCAAATCCTTTTGGTGGATAGTATGCAACAAGCATATGAAATGAATAGTAGAGCGCTTCAGCAAATCAGCTGGCAAAAAGTCTTTCTCTCTGCGTTTGCCAAGGTGTTGCAGAGATGTAAGCACCATACTTCCATTTTGCTTGGATTTTGGCGTTATCGCCGAAGTCTGAAGTAATAGCGAAATTTCTTTAAATCATCCCCAGAGTATGTTTCGTAGCTTTCATATCTTTACTTTGCATTGTCAGAGCTATATCACCTGCATAGAAAAGCTATTTCAATTTTGTGTCTGGCAAGTTGTAAGCTTTCAAGTTGAAAAGAAGTGGAGCCATAAAGATCCTTGGGGAAACTATTATTGAGAATTCTCATGACACCAATAATAGAACTAAGACACCCTAAAGAACTTTGAAGCTACTGTTGCTCAAGGAGTTCTTCACAATGGGAGGAAAATACTTTAGATGACTCTAGACAGCATCTCACAAATGCATGAAAATCTGCATGGTGTTTGTATAGAATATGCAGCAGGTAGAAAAGAAAAGTCTCAAATGTATCAAGAGAGCATGCCACAAATATGACCAATTCTCCTCCCATTCCTTGCTTCAGTTTGCTACTGCTTTCACACCAGGCAGAAGGATTATGCACAGTAAATCTCAGAACACTAGACACTGAAAAAAATTCTTCTTGATAGAAAAATTATTTTTTATCTACTACTTAAAAAAAACTCATTGCATCTCTTTAATGTAAAACGTTAAAAAAAGTATTAACACATAAGAAAGAATCTTACTAATTTTGGAGTGAACATACGAAGGAAAGTAGATGAAGGGTAGTACTAAACCACCTTGATAAATATTATTAACTAGAATTTAATAATTATTTTAATAAAACGAGAGATGATAAATGCCTATTACCTGGTAATCGTTTTGGAGGAGTTCGTGGAACTACCTTAATTGGCTTAAAATGCAACATTTCTTGAGTGATTGAGTCTTGACTGGTTGAGCTTAAGTTACTGCTACTACGAGCTTGATCACTTCCACAATCTGCATTGACACACAAAGAACAATTGAATAATATAAGAAGAAATAATCATTGTTGTGAAATGTATTTAACTCCCAAGAATTAATTTTGAATGAGGACAAAGAATGAAGTGCTTGAAAAACTTGTTCTATAATAAGTCCACATTGAAAGAGGAACCCAGATTTATTTCAAAATCAATATTGCTAGGACAGGAACTATAAATTAAAATTCTGGAAAATAAACCAAAATAAAAAAAACAATTATTTAGTCAATATTTCAATAAAAACATTTAAGCTCCACAACAAGTAACTTAATTTCTTCAAAACCAAATTATTACAGTAATACAGCAAAATAAATGGACATTTATCATGATGAAATAATATTTTTTTTTAATTTGAAGTATGTGTTGCTATAAGCACATTATCTTAAAAATTGCACATCATTAATTGAAGATGAATGTACAGACCAAATGAGACTTGATGAAAAATATTTGTGATTAAAACATGAAATATGTGTCTATCAGTCCACAAAATATTTACTTTACATAAAAAAGAACAGACAATTTCATATGTATTTTTTCCCTTAGTACCAATAATAATGTCTTATAATAGGAAGACAAGACTATCTTGATTAACTACAAATACAACTACTTGTACAAATTTCAACTGTACTCGTATCCTCAAAAATTTAAGTATACTTTTGAGTTAATAATTATTCGAATATGAAGAGTTCTTTATTTTCTCAGAAAATCAAGCATTAGAAGTGGCATAGTTAAGAAACCATACCCATGACATTATTTTCCTCCTTGGACAAGAGATTATTATTTATATTTCAATATATCATCATAAAAAGGCTAAATCAATGCATTTCTCCAATACATTAATTTCTAATTCAATGACAGACATAAAAATAATCAAAATTATGCGAAGTCTTTTATGACACAGTACATATCTGTCAACAAAGGAAAAGTTGTGAACAATGGAAGTAGTAACAACATCCAACTGATCTCATGATCATATATGTGATACGCAAATGTCCACTAGTGTAAATTAATTGAGATAAAAGTACAATTGAATAGATGAATGAATAATAGATCCAAAAGGAGATCTACTAAAACTAAGTGGAACTAATTGGACCAACCTCCTCCTCCTTTTTTTTTTTTTGCTCACCGACAGAGAAAAAAGACTGCTTATCCAGAAATGTTATAACCTACGTAAAACTAATATTCTGCTTTTCAACAATTAGCTGCACCAATTAAAACAAGACATACTTTAGGTACATTATTAAATGTGATTTAAAATAATAAAGAGTAACCCAGTTCATCTGAATCGACATCCTTCATGTTCTAATTTATTATGAAAATACACAATTTTTTTTCCCATTCCTCTCCACTTTTCACACATCAAACCTAATTGGGATTTAATTACCTATGAAGTTCAATTAATTTAGACACAATTGTAGTAAAAATTAGCCAACATTTTCTAATGTTCTAAATTCCAAACAAAATGTTAAAATAAACAAAGAATTTAAGAGAGATTTGAATATCCTCTCACTAGTTAAGATAAATAATAGAAATTCCTTTAAACATAAAATCCCAACTTTTGGAAGAAGAATTGTATAATATTTGTATCATTTGGAACAGCACCTTATTTTGAGATAACTGATCCAGTTCAAATAATGGAAAAATACATCAATTGTTATCCTAAGTATTGTTTTCGTAACAACTTAACTTTACCTGAAGTGTTTGATGCACTAAGCTGCACAATTGGAACCTTTTTATGAAAGAAGAAGTCCAAAGGTCCCTTCTTAATTTCTATATCCGATGAAGTACCTTGATGTTGTGAAGATACTGACTGCTGCAAAGGAAGTGGTTTCTGTTGTACTTGTTGGGGTTGAACTTGGTTTTCTAACAATGCTGTATTTGAAGAATTATTGGAGCTCTGCAAACACATTTATCAGTTTTGTTAGTAATCTGATATACTTAATTATACAATATGACATGAAGAATTCATGGCAAGCTTACTTGAGCATAACTAGTTTAGAATAAATTATTAAGAAATTATTGCCTTGGATTCTGCCAATCAATAAAAAAATACATAAAAAGGTTAAACAATAAACAGCTTGAAAATTTTTCAAAAATCCTGGATGCATTTCCTTCACTTTTATCCTCAATATTAGAACATGCTTTAGCATTGAATAAGACAAGATGATTTATTTAATAATACAATTACATAAAAATACTCAAGAAAATTGAACTAGTCGTCCCTCTCACTAAGGTAAATTAAACTTCAATAGTGCTCTAGTATTCTTTTTTATAATTATTAAAGAAACAGAAAAACACTTCATTTAAATAAAATCTCTGTTGTGAGAAAGTATCATAGTAAAATCCCCCATAAAAACTGAGCAATAAAGAGAAATGAAGCTTTCAGCTGGTTGCAAGCAATGAGCAACCCTTACCCCCCACCCCCCCAAAAAAAAGAAATCATTTAAAATAAATCTCAAAAGTTATTCCTTCAGGCTATCAAACAATTAAATATCTAACACCAAAATGAAAACAGTTAAAATACCATCTTAGTCTTGATTAAAATGGTACAGTAACATTTGACCAGGAGTAACATTTGACAATGAAGGATCAAAAGGACAAAATTAGAAAATGCATAATGCTGCAGAAGGAAATTTTCTTTCAAAATTAAAATTCTAAGAAGAAATTTTCAATCCATCAAAGATTTAATAAAGAAGAAATGAGAAAAAAGAAAACATGTATCCTTGGAAGATCTATAATTTTAATAAATGTACAAAATATGATGAAAAAGTGTTCATCACAATTATGTAAACAGTTTCCAAAACACAAAATCACAAGTCTCACTCATAACTAATAAAAAAAAGAATAAACACTAAAACAATAATCACCTTCATCATAACATCTTGCAACTGACGTGCCATTTCCTCATCTTCATGAACTTGATGAAGCTGCTGCTCCTTTTTTCGCTTTTCTTCCTCCTATGATTAAAAAAGCATACTTTTAAATAAAATTTAAGTGTAAAGAGATCTTAGAATGAAAGATTAAAATAAAAGCATATCACATCTGACTTTAACTCATAATAGCATACCCACAAATCAGTTAACTATCAATTGAACTTACGTGTAGCTTTTGAATTAGTTCACAACTTGCTCTCCATTCAACTTCACGAAGACGTTCACGCTCCTTCTCTAATTGTTGTAATTGATATGCAAACTCCTGTCCGATTTCTCCAGGTGTACTCAGGCGTATTTGAGGGGTTGAACTATTAACAACACCTGCAAAAGAAAACATTAACCTCAGAAGACAAATTTACTTATGAACAAAAAACACAAAATAAAGTGAGCTTAAAAAGCAATACAGAATTTTTAGATTCCTAACAATGAAAATTCAACCTACAATATACAAAAATATATACACTGTTATCTTCAAAAACTTACACAGACCTAAAAAGTTAATAAACAAGAAGTTTATGACAAATTGAATGAATCACCTCCTTAGGACATTAATAATATCCTCACAAAAAATGATGAAACATTACTTCATTCAAGTGACTTCAGGAATATCTCGCATCATTTGAAACATAAAGCGAATCAAGTAATGCCTGTCACTGCCATTAGGATGAATTTACATCAAGGAAATTGAAAAACATAACCAAACCAAATAATTAATACAATGAGTTGGTTTTACATTTTATCACGAAAGTTCCTTGAACATAACATTAAGAATTATTTCACGTTAAACACATATTTTCTGGTCGAAAACAATAATTTGCGACCAATTAGTAGTCTTCCCTGTTCAATGTATGGGAGATTGTTAGACGTATTATCGTACGTACTTCAATGGTTAAAACAAGTCTTTTTACAACAAGTAATTTTAAAATAATACAATACTTGTAAATACAGAAATATAATATCAGAAAGACATTACTCGCAACATGTATCACTTTCCTGGGCCAAAAAGAACAAATTCATTCTATGAAACTTGACACTCTACAACGGACGCCTAGTATGAGAGTTTAGGTTATAGAAAGAGACCGCGACATGCACAGTACGTACGCTCTTCCACGCCGTCTTCTTCTCCATTCATCTTCGCCTCGACTTCTTTCGGGAATCGTTGTTGAATTAGCGCCCATAATTTAATATTTACCAAGTTACCGTCCTTTTTAGCAGTTCTTAACCATCCACCGACTCTTTTCCGACACATAGGGCACGCCAAACTGGACTCTTGCATGGAACGTTCAAAACATTTCAAGCACAATCCGTGTTGACATGGAAGAGTAACCGGTTCTATGAAAATTCCTCTACACACCGGACACATGACATCCACCAAAGTAATATTATTTAACATCCCATGAAGACGGACTACTCTCTTGCTGTTCAAACATGTCGCCATTTTCAGCGCGAAACTGAAAACACAACCCCAGCTACTCTGTTCCGGCAGGATTGTATGATAGGAACGTCCAAGACAGAGACTGACAGATTCGCCGGGCGACCTTCACTTGTTTCGATCATCTTTGCTACTACAGTAGCTTCAAATCTTTTCCGCAAGATGGCATGAGCAGTGCCAAGCAAAGTAGTTTTGACCATTTGACAGATCTTCTTCCCGAAAATAGTGATCAATTTATTTTAAAATTGTGAGTGTAATTTTCAAGAAAATTAAAAGAGGCCATAATTAGCAAAGATACAAAAAATACGATTGCCTTCACAAAGAAAATATGAAATTAGTGATTATCGTTATTTCATTCACATAACACACAAAAAATGTAAATATATAAATTATATTTTATATTATGATTGAATTTTTAAGAAATATTTTATAGATATTGTGTAACTTAATTGTGCTAGTCACTTAAGGTAACATAACTGTAATATCCACTTCTAGCAACTTTCAAACAGAAACCAAGTTTTAAACCTCCATCATCAAAAAGACATAGGGAGATCACTATTTAAAATATCTTTTCCGAGATAGTATATTAGAATTAATAGTTTCCGCGCCTAGTAAAGGTATGCAACCCATCTGACAGTTAAGTGAGGAGGGTTATCTACTCGACAGGACGCTATTGCTTAGGATCCCTGTACAAATATCAATACTTGCGGGAAAATGTCAATATTAATAATTAGTTTTCAGTAATTCATTTGTTTCCTATGGTAATTGTTATGTATTTTCAGTCATGAGTAGCTACAATCGACATTTTTCCGAAAGAGCTCTGTGTTCTTGAAAACATATTTCCTTATTTTATAATATTTCCTATTCATACACGATTCGGATGATCTTCTGTATACCCTGGCTGACTTGTATTATGAGTAGCCATTGCCAATTTAGAGCGCTTTTCCCTCCCCTTCGCATCCCGTACCCTCTCCAGTATCTTATTACATACGCCAACAGGACTCACACACTCCCAATCAGACACAGTAGTGCACGTCAGATAAAATTAGACTGAAGTGGTTGCCATCCACACCACGAACAACGTGACCGAGAGCCCCACGTGACTTCGACACCCAATGGCGTTCGAGGTGACGCTGCCGGTCACGTTGCAAGCGGTGTGCTAGTGTCCTCGCCCTCCCCGCGACCGCCCCGCTCGAATGCATTCTCCGGAACGGTTCGGAGTGGAGCTTACTTGTAAGGAACTACGTGTCTGCTGTCTTGGCTGAGGGAAATCAGGAAATAGTTCGTAGCAAAGTTTGGAGGACGAGACGGCGTTGCGATGAACGTGTGTGTTCTCACTGCAGCTGCGGAGTCACCTCCCGGTTGAATTTTTCTTGTCTAACAGTGAACTAAAGGTGTGTCCTGTACCGTGTGTGGAGTTTTACAAGTATGACTGACGTGATTGATCAGTGGGGGACAGTGCAGGGCGGGGATGGGACGAGACATACTGTGCATTGGTTCCGGAAGGGGCTGCGTCTTCACGACAACCCCAGCCTTCGAGAAGGGCTCAAAGGTGCCACCACTTTCCGATGCATCTTTATCCTAGACCCCTGGTTTGCAGGCTCTTCCAACATAGGGATCAACAAATGGAGGTACGGTACTGGCTGTTCCCGCAATGTATCTTATGTTTCTTGCCCCTGTAAAAAGCAACCGGAAGGCAGTGGTGCTTACCTTGCAAACTTCGTCGCCCGTATTTCACTTTACTTGCGTGACGTTGCTTTTGCCCTACCCTTTTCTGAATTGCGGCGAGCGTCCCGACGCTTTTCTTTTCGGGGACGTGAAGTTCAAATCTTTTTCAAAACTGAATACCATGGAGGCTAATGGAGGCTGCGAATGATGTGAGCGACGTGAAGCAATCTGTAGAAAGCTGTAGAAGCTATGGCGACCTCGTTTCTCACTATTCACTTGCCTCGTAGTGAGGATTTTGTTATTATTCCTTGAATAAAAGTCCGTCATCAATGTCGTCCACGTAATTCATTCGAAATTTGTTAAAATAATAGAAAATAGCTATTTAAATTATCAAGGATTATTGTGTTTGTGTTGATAAAATTTCATGAATTGAGGAGAGAATTTAGTTACCGAATAACTATTATGAAATAATAAACTATTGTGAAATAATAGTATTAAAAAACTATCATGAAATAATGATTTTCAATTATATTATTTGATTCCGTTTCTGAAATTCATATTATTAATTTTCAATACACAATAACTGTTATTAATTATTCTGTTGCAGTGAATTTTAGTTGAAATAATGTAAAGTAGTTCATATCGCTTTTGAATGTCGACAAAAAAATAATCGAAAACCGAGAACATACAAGACAAAGGCATTTGCGTTAACCTGTGAGTTAACATTTGAACATGTACATACCTCATGCCTATTTTGTGTATCACGCTTCTGAACATAGTTCGAAAAAAAAGTATTTGTATGCAGTCTAGAATGTTTCTTAAACATTATATAATTATTCGTCAGAAAAACTTAGAGCATAAATTTTAGATCCATACCTTCATAATAACGTATTTTTAATGTATGTATTAATTTACTAACTGAATTCACTCAGTGTTGCCCGGGAGATTGAATTTTCTTCTCTTCTTGGCTGTTTTACACATCTTCGCGAAGTATCATAAATTTTATATCGATAGACAAATAAATATAAATCGTAAGAATTGTGTAGAATAAACCATACGCTTTCCGACAGCGGTGGTCTACTATCGGATTTTTTATTATATACCCCTCACTTTGAACTGCTGTAGATGCCACAAAAAATCGTAGAAAAAACTAATTAACGCCATTAAATTTGTCTTGTTCTTCTGCTTATACTAGAGTAAAAAATGGTTCTAAGAATTTATAATACTGTTTTAATAACAGAAATGTTTCAAAAAACGCGAAATGTTTACCGTTTTTCCCGATACGTCGACTTGACTATTTTTTTTTATAAAATAAACTAAAAGTGTCAAAAATAATTATTATTCAGCAAATGTTAACTATTATGTTTGTGACATTTCAAAATTTCGAGCTTCTACATGCAAAATATAATGAGTTATTAACCTTTTCCAAAAACATTGCTAAAAACGACCAGGCACATATTTAAGGAGTAAAATTTATACTGTCGCCTTCAGTAAAATGCTGTGATAACATGATCAATGAAATTAAACTTTTAAAATTAGTATGTAATCACAAATAAGTGATAAACAGAACTATGTTTTAATTTGGCGACCAGCGGCGCTGAACCGGTCAAGTACAGCCTGGTCCTGCTGTTGTTTAGCACAGAGAGTGAAGGAAGCGGAGACTTCTAGAATCATTCAGTAGAAAGGTTCCAAGTATAAGCAAGCTGCAGGTAACAACTAAAGTCATAAAACTACCCACAACTACTGACGGGAAGCGAGGGCAGTGAAGAAAGAAAGAAGGGATCGCGTACAAAGGACCTCTAGTTGTGTTAACCCTTATGGAAAGGAACCGCCTGAAAATCTTATTAGCGCAACGTCGCTGCCAAAATGAGAGTAAGTATAAAATAACAAAACTATGAAATATTGATGAAAATTATATCTACGGCATGAAGTGTTCTTGAAACCTTTCATGTAATTGGTATGTAATCACCCCAACTTTGGACTCCAGTCAGTATAGAAGTATGCGCGCTCCAGTCAATATAGCAGTACCAGAGTGTACTTCTACGCTTCACAAGTTCCCCGACAACACAAGATCTCCCCTTCCCAATTCCCTTACCCAAGTCCAACGGTTAGGTGGAAGAGCGGACCTCATGACCTGAACCTCGTCAAAGGGCATTAAATAAATAAATATGCAAATGTATTTGTAAGAAATAAAGATTTTATGAGAAAGTAATTTTCTTGAATTTACGGTAAAATTTTCCAAGTTCCAAATCGAATCAATTGTTTCGTGGTATTTACACAGAAACAGGTCATCCATCAACCCGCTTATGCTCAATGAACTGCTATTACACGCTACGTACAAGTCATTAAAATTCATTTCCGTCCGCGAGCCACAGATTGAAAAATAAAAAAATGACAGTTTGATATTTCTAGGCTGTTTCACATGATTTCACAAAGTTTGTTCAATATCCATCGAATGGTATTCATTTGAATTTCCAGACGATCACATAAAAAATAAAACATCTTTATATTTACGGAATTTCAATTATAATGGATATATGGAGCAGCAGCGGACTTCTGTCGTAACAGCAGCTTAAAACAGCGTATTACCACGTGGAGGACCATCAACTAATTTACTATCTGGAAGCAAGCAAGCAAGCAACCATCTATTACGATCAAAGGGCCCAAAGGCAGTGGCCGATTCAACATTTCTGTGTCTCAAGACACAATTGTCGCTCCCTTACTAAAAATTTACGATGAAATGTGATTGTGCTTATTCTAATTGAGGAACGAGAAATTATTATGGGTATTTAATACTCATAATATTAATTGATTCGAAAATAAATCTCCCATCGGCTTGAGTCAAGAGTTAACTCAATAAAAGTAATATGATTTTTCGTGTTTTAAGAAACAAATTTACCCACAGAATTCCGACCTCCCAATTCATCTTCCATATCCTCCGTCTACGACAATATTAACTCCACCTTAGGAACCTTGCTGAAGTTAAACACTATTAATTCATTTCAAATTACCGACAAAGGGGCGTGGGACTCATGCCCCTGTTGACGAAAATCACGGTGAAATTAATCCGTTAACATTACAAGCACGGTTGATGCACCATGAGGCTATTAAATGTGAAAAGAACAGGCTACAAATTATTGATTACTTACTTGTTATACTTACTTAACACCAACTAATTAAACAATACATTGTAAATTATTATAGGAAAAGTTTTGATTTACAGTAAGTTTGTAGCAAGTGTTATAGAACCAAAAACTTTAAATAAATGACGGAAAAATAAATTAAAGATTGTCGTGTTTTTCGATAAGTGGAACTAAAAATGTGAAAGAAAATTATCACGTGATTAGGA
Source organism: Laupala kohalensis (assembly GCA_002313205.1). Classification (NCBI taxonomy): domain Eukaryota; kingdom Metazoa; phylum Arthropoda; class Insecta; order Orthoptera; family Trigonidiidae; genus Laupala; species Laupala kohalensis. The sequence continues at coordinate 568,993 of NNCF01126876.1, forward strand.
AGTTTTTATTATGAAGCTGGTTTGCACTAAGCTGGTTTGTTCACATACGCCTTCAGGATGTATTCCAGCCACTTAATTAAGTTTGTTATCTTATTGCCACTAAAACATCTCATTTTGCGGTTCATAGGTAAAAAGCAAAGTTAGAAGTCTTCTGATTTCCAATGAGTTTTACTGTTCTCGCAATCCAAGTTTTGCAATAACGTATTCTGGTAAGCGATTTTTCATAACTACCAGAGTATTAATGTCTTAATATAAATTTATACCCCGAGGTAGTGGACGGAAGTACAATGACCCCCGGATGAACAAGTTACCCCTACCCTAAAATAAATACTGAGTACTGCCCTGATCACCTCTTTTTCCTTTTGTTCTAAACCGCACTTCCGGCATCTTACTCTCTTTCCGTTTCCTTATTCGTAAAGTACACGTTATAGTAATACTGCAATGTATAACTATTTTTGGCGAACGAATTTAAAAATCTGTCACGCAAAAACTCAAAAATTAACTTTAACCATTCAAGTTCATTCGAGCCTTTATATTTTCAATATTGGATACTGTATAAACAATATTTAATAAATCAACTCATTAAAAAGACAAATGTTTCAAAATAAAAGTAGACTCATCGTATTTTGAAAATAATTTTTAGAATAATGCATTAGCAGGTGATAGATTATCTCATTAAACTCACAATTTGCCGTTGTTGTCAACATATATTTTTAAGCATTACGGAAAGGTAGTTGAGAAAACTTGTGTTGTTCTAGATCCATTGAATTGCAGTTTTTGGCAAAATATAATCATTATCATCAGAATGGTGAAAACAATAACACAGTTTGAAGGTTGCGTCATTTTTCTATATTTCAAATAGCCATTGGCCCGATGATAACGAATTGATACACCCAAGACTATCAATGGAAAACATTTTCACACACTTTGTTCCCCACGATGGAGCGATGCAGTTCGTGTAGTTTAAAGAGAAAACTGCACAACCCATCAAAGAAATAACGTCAAACAAATTATTCTTCACAACTTTGCATATTATATTCCCTCCCTAATATGCTGTATTACTGCATGTAATATTATTACAGTTTTTGTTTTCTTTCGTAAATAGAAAATGATTTAAATAAGCCTTTTGAAGTCTGATACTCGTGAAACGACAAATTTCGAGAAATTACGGGAACGACAACTTCATTTCCTTCACATTTAGCCATATTATGCAATTCCTACTCATTGGGTATGTGTAGCATAGTTGAAAAAAATAATGTTTATTCAATTAGACGCTGTACTCTGCAAAAACAAGCAGTACACAAATTCGATTTTAAACATTAAGAAATAAATTTATTTATATATATANATACACACACTGAAAGTAAACGCATATTTAAACATCATGGAACACCAAATTGTAGCATACTTTAAAATATGCGTTATAGTAGGTTCCCTAATATTTTGTTGTAAATAATTCTTAAAACATAGGATAGAACGAAATTATAGCATGTGTTTGTTGGAAAGACCGGACGGATGTACGTCCTGCGATGGTCGAATGATCCGAGGCTCTGTATACATGAGTGAGCGTTGAAATAGTACGTTCGAGTTGAATAAGCATGATAAGCTCATAAAAGAGTCATGAGATATCTAAAGGAATAAGAAGGGCGTCAATGAACAGCAATGTAGCAGGAAATCATTGAAAGCAGCTGGTAAGGAAGTTGCAAGTATTAGACCCATATTGGAAGTTGAATACAGCACCGGCAACAAGTGTCACGTTTGCGTAAAATAGATGAAAATTGAAAGTAGGTTCTATATTTAGCACCCAGTTTAGGGGGAAGCAAAAGAAAACGGAAAATTGGAACAACGATTATATGAATAAAATAGAAACACGAAGTCGTACAGATATATAATATTTCAAGAGTTACCAGTAAAGTATTTAGATTTTACTTTATTGAGCTGTTTATGTAGGTTTCATAAAAACAGAAGACAAAATGAGAACGAAACAAATCTCTAGAAAAATCAAATATCCCCGCCTCTAAAAGACATTTTAATTCACATACTATTATTTTTTGTTTTTACGAAAATCTGAACGAGAATGTTTGCTCTTGTAAATGAAGTGTATGGGGAAAGGATACTTTGATCCTGAAGCATTCACTAAAGTCTGGTTTGATTAATCCCTCTTAGTTCCTCATAACACGTACTTATTGTGAGGTAAATATGTGTTCCGACATAACATTTTGTAACTGTCAAATTTGTTTTTAAAAGCTTCACGACCTTTGTGTCACAAATCAAAACTAGTGGTGCAAAACCATTGCACATACTTTATCGTATACGTTTTTCATCTGCAGCATAGAGTGACAAGAAATATCGTAAAAGTGTTATGTAAATGTAATATCGTTGTAGACAAAAATTGATGAATTTTCGTATCTGCAGTGCGTTTGCTGTCCTTCTATGCATTTCATCATTATCATATCTTTCATTTCAGTTTACGAAAAGTGTATTCTACGTCTGCTTGGTCCATTTACACTGCTAAATATTATTCAAGCTTCTTGAAACAGTAAACTATTGTGTTGCCGACAGAAATTATTTTACTGCACCTATAACAAACTTTCAAGAGAAATACCACTAATGCGGATGTAATGCATACTAATTGTACATTACGTACAGAAAATTTAAGCAAAATCGTTGGAGCCGTTTGTGAGAAATATTTGAAAGAATACTTTGACCTTCATGTGAAGTACCCTTTGTTTATAGAGAAAAAAGTTAAAGCACGTGCATCGATAACAAGTAAATTCTACCGTGAATACGAAATGCGAATTAAATCGATTCATCCATTTACTCGGAATCGCTGCGCACAAACGGACAGACGGACGGACGTTATGCCAAAAAACACTTTTTCTGAATCAAGGATAACCAAATCGGATATTTCCGTCGCAATATCTCTTTCGAATTTTTTTCACGATTACAAAACTTATTATATACTACGTATATGAGAAAGTAATTTACTCCAAAAGGTTCTATAAAATATCCTAAAAATTAGTCACATATGAATTTAAAAAAATAATTATGGAGAAACAAAGAACGAATCTTACAGACAAATGTTATAAATCTACCAAAGCAACAAGTACTTTGCTGTATCTTCTGCACAAAAGTGACATTTGTAATTAAAAATATACATTTATTAATAACTTGTAAACGTGAACACTTATAAACATTGCAACAACAACTTACAAATACAGTGTATCTCGAGCATTTTTGCTCAAGCCGCTCCCACAACGACGCAACTGACAGAGTATCTATGAGCTTGGTGGGTGACGCGGTGCACTAACTTAGTCCGATGCCCTGCATCTAACCACTTACTCTCGGACTGCCCCAAGCACGTTGCCGCTTACTATGAAGGCGCTTCGAGGTATGTGACGGCACCATCCCAACATCAATTTTTTTAAAAAAGAATATGCACTTCGATTGCCCAAGATTAACCCATGTATGCCCACCCAAAAAATTTTTGTCCACCCTGCAAAAACAAATTTTGAACAATATTGTTTTCCAGCACCTGAAAGTTGAAATTGGTCAAAAATAATGCAGTTGGATTGTCCAAGGTAAGCCAACGTATGCCCAACCAATAAATGTTTTGTCCATCCTCCAAAAAAATATACAGGAAAAAACTCGAGTTAAGAAACACTGATTGTGACAAATGTTCCGACAAGGTTTACTGGTAGTGTGGTTTGTTTGCCCAATGAACTAATTATTTCACCCAATCAATAAAATGGTGAATTAATCCATTGCAAAGAATTTACTTTCGAAATAATCCCGTTTTGATATAAATTATACTCCATCGGCCGACATTTCATGAACAAATGGGTGAATACACAATTTTTGTACTTTGCAGAGACGTCGAATCCGGTTGCCCATGCAATAAAATTATGATGAATCCATTGATAAACAAATTATATAAATGAAAATTGCATTTGAATGTGACTTACTGGATCGGGTAATAATTATTTATCAAAATAAANGGAGAACGAGCGACGGAGCAGGGGAGGAGGGCCTCCTCACTCCACAAAATGTAAAAGGCCACCGTTGAGGAGTGCGGACGTGAAAAATAACGCGCAGTTCGCCGACAAAAGAGACAACCACATCTGGTAAGGGTGCAGTAACCCACGCCACAACAAGCTAGGACCTGTCGGAAAAAGGTGTTATTAGTGTATAGAATTCGCAGGCAAGCGGGGGTGTGGGTAGAAGTCCCAAACGGTCGTACGAGTAGGGGGTGTTAAAGGGACGCGTCGGCAAGAAATTGAGCAAGATGCGTCTTGTTTAAAAAACCGTTTCAACACAGCGGTTGAAGATCGTTCGAAAATACACCCAAGGATTGGCGGATCGTGTAACGAAATATACTCAAAATCTCCAATCGGAACTGAGGGGTAATAGTTACGTTACTGGAAACCGCGATCACGTGAAATTCAAAATTTGAGAAGTTTGGAAGTGGAAGAAAGCCCGTAAGGGGGGAGAAAACCCACTTGAGGAAGGTAAAATCATCCTTCGACACAGTTCTAGATTTTTTTCGCGCAGCGACTACTTCGAAGATTTTTCGCGCAGCTTACTAAGAGATGTTTCGAGGCACTAGAGATTTTTCTCAAACGAGACTTGTTGATTTTTCTTGAGCACCGAACATTACTTGTAGATTTTTCGTGAGCAGAGCCACTACTCAGTTTTATTTTCAAAGTTATCTGATTAGTTTATAATATCAGATGATATTTCTGAGTTTATTTTCCGGAACTAAGTCTTTAGTTTTTGGCTAGCATTTTCGGCGGCAGAATCTAAATCCGAGACGTGAAGTAATTCGTACGGAGAACATGTTCACTCGGTGGGCTCGTCCGATAAACCGAGGCCAGCAATTGAAGCCAGACGATGATGGTTCGGGTCCGCGCTACGCCTGAGGGCACCCAGGTTGCGTAGCTTGAGGGAGGAAGTCACCACCGGTCGAGTCTTCGCTAGTTACGTCACCAACCAGGAGGCGCTCTGAGAACGGAATCAGGCTGGCTTCCCGTGGGGTCAACGCACCCTCTACTCACCAGTGCAGTGCTTGATTGATCATCTGGATGAGGTATTTTCACGATTGTTGGTGACATCCAACACATATCGTCATGCGCTATTGCGAGAAGACGAGTGCGGGCCCAGAACTTTGGACTTTAGACTCGTGAAGACGGGCCAATTATCAAGAAAGAACACCGCCTAATTATATCTTTTACATTCATCATAAATGTAATAGCATTTTCAAGAAGCGAGAGTTATTGTCAATTCAGTGTTTATTTTATTTGTTGAAAGAGAAATTATCTTAATGTTTGTTCAAGAAGTCAAATTTGTTTAAAATTCATATTTTCTGTAGAGAAGCCGAATTCGGCGGTACTATCAGTGTGTTTCATGTTTACGTTGGCAAGAAGTTATGTATATTTTCTTTTGGGGGATAGCATGAGGGTCTTTTTATTGTATGTGATTTATGTTCATTAAACTTAATGAGTTAATTTGTCTTGAAGCGTTTTCTTGTATGTGGAACACCAGTATGGTTCTTTCCCTTAGATAAACAATACGAACCCAATTACGCGTGGACCCCTGAGAAACAGCAAGACGAGGCGCATTAATTTTCAAATTAACACA
>NNCF01126876.1:574681-603221 GCA_002313205.1 Laupala kohalensis
ATACATACATACATACATACATACATACATACATACATACATACATACATACATACATACATACATACATACATACATACATACATACATACATACATACATACAAGACTCGTGTATTCTAATTGAGTTTGTGCTTGTGTGCCATGGGTCACCATGTTGTGTGACTCACCATCTGTGTTTTATGTTAAATAATATATTGTAAACATTTTTGTTACTGAATTTGTATGTATAATACATTATATGTATCCTTTTTCCAAGATAGTTTTATTGTTGACCAGTTGAGTACCTGGCATTGCCAGGTCGTTTTCTTCAAAAACCAGGCCAGCGAAGTAAATTATCGCAAGCTTTAATATAAACTATTAAACTTTAATAATAAACTTACAAATTGCATCTAGTAAATATCACCCCCGAAACTCTTGTAAACCTTTATTCAAGGAATTAAATATCTTAACACTTCCCTGCATTTATATTTATGAAACAGTCGTGTTTGTTAAGACCGAATTACTGAAGTGCCACCCTTTCTTTATACGAAACAGTCTCGTTCACGAACACTATACACGCAATAGTAGTAATATTCATCGCCCTAGAGTGTCAACCACTCTTTGCCAAAAGGGACCATACCATTCGGGAATCGTTCTATATAATTCCCTGCCCAAGAATATAAAAGATATTATGAAATTGAATATCTTCAAATCCGCGGTTAAAAACTACCTCCTGCACCAGTGCTTCTACACTGTAAAAGAATTTATTGATTTTAACAAAAGTTAAATTCGTCTTGTACTTTATCACGCCATTGCTGTAGTACTTTTTAAACAACTTATAACAATTTCAAAAACTATTTTCTTGCATGATTGTGTTGTCTTATGGCTCATATTAATTTAGTTTTATGTGTACTCAACTTTGGCACGGTTGTGTACATAAATTCTGTAGCCCCATCCTGGCCCGGGTTTTTCTCCGTTTTTCCTTCGGGTAGAGGCGGATTTATTATACAGGTTCTCTGGGGTTTGTCTAGGGGCGTGTTTATTGTAACAATAAATCGTGAATTTAGTGGGGGTTTTTTCAACTCTTATGATTTGTAAACACTATACTCAGAATAATCTATAGTTCGATAATAACTTGTACATGTAAATTTACAAACATATTTGCGTTAAATTACAAANGTTTTTGCGTAAAATTACAAACATATTGACATTCTATTATTATTATAACTCGCAGCTAACTTTTTATCTTATCTAGGAACTTTTGCTGAATTTTTTTGAATCCGCCTCTGCCTTAGGGCCCTTGATCGGAATTGATGGGATGGTCCCTTGCTTGCTTCCGGAGAGTAAATTAGTTTTTTTTCCCTCCACGTGGTCATACGCAGTTTGTACTGTTTTTTGACAATAAATTTACTACATATGACCACGTCGAGGACAATAAACTAATTTACTCTCCGGAAGCAAGCAAGAGACCATCCCATCAATTGGCTATCTAACACGAATTGTCAACATCTACGAAACAAACCCAATATATAGAATACCCGAATAAGTATTAATAGTAATCGCAAAAGGGACTTTTTCTGTAAAAATATACGAGTTAATAACATAACAAACTAAGACACAAGGTACCTTAATATCCGTTACATATGCTCGATGCAGAAAAAATAGAACATCATCTCAATAGTAAGTGAATTTAATTGATAGCCAGTGTTGGCGAGAGATTGAAGTGTAAAGGAATCCTAAAGCACTGTCAACATAACACGAAGGACATTTATCATTACTTATGGACGATGAAGAAGTAAAAGTGTTGACTACACTGTATGCAAGCCAGTTAGATCAACAGAAAACTAGTTAGACTGGCAATGAATAAATAAATATTGTCAACAGAGCAGTTGAAAACTGTAAAACTAATTGGCTGCTACTTTACAATAAACTAATAAACGCAGTGCAATTTTTTCTTAGGGCCCAGTATCTCGCTCATATTTTTCTGATGTTCCATTTTCTCCCAGTAAAGTTATATAACTCTGAATATATCTATGTATACCTTATTCCGTTGAATTAGTGTAAACTTGATTGTCATGACCTTAAGCACTCTCTTCACGGACACCATTCATTTCTAGGGACCCATCAGAAGCTCGTTATCAGTGAGATTTTATTCGCTTCACATACTCTAGAAAGCATTCAAGTTTTTTTATTTTCCTTTCTTATTTCTTCCAATACTTATCATTCTTTGCAATAAACTTGCAAAAGTCACGAAAAGATTCCTTCAAAATTTTATATGAATTCGAATATTTTTATTTCAGTTTATGAGGATTCACTCCTATTAGTAAAGAAATTTTTTGATATCGTGTGGATTATCCGGATTTTCGATTATTCCGATCACTGCCGATCGCAGTTCGCCCGGTCAAATGATGTTCCTCTCTATTTAATTTGACAAGCTAGAGATGGCGAGGACCGTTTCGCTCTTTGTACCCAATGTACCCTTAGTAGTTTCATCATCGTCGTCTAATAGCGCTGAGGTTTCACTCTCGTACATTACTTTAATTTGTTATAATCTTTAAATGTGCTTTATAATTTTCATTACATAGCTCATGATCATCATACATATCATGACAGTTAGGATGGTCATATGTACCTTACAGTCTGTGCACAAGACGAAAACAGAGACATAAGAGCCAAGAATGAGCTGTATACACCTGAAGGGAGAGTGAGTCACTCATTGAATTTAATAAGATTTTACTGATTAAATTTTTTTTGTTTATATCCTAGTTTGTTTGTACTAATCATCTCTATCAAACACAGACCTTAATTTCAATAACTTTGAGCCGTTAACCTATTGCAACACTGGTAGCTAATTGAGAAACTTAAATCGTTAATTACGTGAAGTTTCTTTTACAGACTTTTTATTTGCTTTCATTAGATTGCATGTTCAATTGTTCAGCGAAAGAGACACGAACAAATGCAGTTTTAATGAAAAATTACCATTTTCTTAATATTGTGACCAAGAAGATTTTAGTCATATTCACTTGACATACTCGGTGACTCCTTAAGTTGAAATTATTTTTTTTATGCTATCGCTTGGAATACTTTGAAATACAGTAAGGATAGACATCTACCTTATTTTGTATCTGTACACGATACGAAAGGGATTCACGAAAACAGAGGTGGGAGCAACGAATGTACTACATAACACCTTAAGGTTGTATGACCGCTTATGAAAGTTCTCTAGTTTTGCGACAGTTTTCGTTTAATAACTTTTTTAATTATTCGAAAAGGCAAGGCAAATTTCGTACTGTTTTGTTCTATAATAAATTTTTGACGGGATTTGTAACCGATTCAAAATTAAATGGGAATTATTTAATAACCGTCTCTTCTGAGTCTTCCTCCTTAAGGGCCTGTACCATAATGGTTAAGATGGTCACAATGGTCAAGATGGTTTTGTTAAAATATTATTAATTGGTTTGTTAGAATATTATTAAGTTAAAATATTAAGTTGGTTTTTATTGAAATATTGAGGTTCAAATTTTATTTGACAAGTTGATGGATAATAGTTTATTCTTTCATTTTTTTAAACCATGACATTCAAAACCAGTCGCTTGGACGCTCATCCTAACTTAATTATGAATGTAACCACCCCTATTGGTCACACTCACTGCATCTCATAGCATTATTGCACGAAGACTATCTGCCTTCATTTTTCTTCATGTAGTAACTGATGTACCTTGTTCCCCATCGCTAGGATGTTACCAGGGTTGGAATTCCTATCATTGTTTGTCTATATCTTTTGTCTATCTCTCTCTTCCATGGTTCAGTTGTGTTAAATATTTTCCTCATAGTTCCTCGGTGTACCACTTAGGCGGGCACAATCTACTATCATATCCTAGTATGTTTTTGATTATATATCTTTTGTGAAGCCTCCTTGTTATAGTGTCTTGAAATTCCACAAATGTTTTCACTGTCTTTTAGATGTTATTCCAATTTTTGTCCGCGCATACACCTCAATATACGCATCAGCTCCCCACGTTCGGCATCGTTGGTCCACATCCTCTACCCCATCCCACAAGAGTACATCCGTCAAGCTAAAGCGATACAAATAGCTTGTAAATCACCAAGTACTTGTAATACTTGGTGGCTCGGTGCAAACCATTTACGATGCTTCGTACCGTATCTTACATCCGATATAAACTTACGTTGTCTGCGACCTTCCTTAGCCACATCCCACCGTACCTGCTAACATAACAGTAACTTCCTAGTCAGCGTTGTCCGCCATCCCTTAGCCTTTCCTTTGATCGTCTCTCCATCAAACGTTATAGAGGAAACTGTCCGCACCATGTACCATAATGCATGCTTTAGATCATCAAATCAATTGGTAAAATCCCTCGAAGTAATTTTAAGGCCTTAGTAGATACTATTCTGCAGCATCCGCTCCCTTTATCTGAAACGTGCGTTGATGACTACTCAACCGCCGATTGATGTGACGATTTCTCACCCGCTCTTGCCACATGCTTGCAAAATAGGTGATAATTGGCAATATCGCTCCAAATATGGACGTCTTAGGTCTTTAGCGCCGATATTGTATCTATGTATTCCTACTCTTTGTGGGGAATAATATAGTCGTTTCACCTTCTGTTGGAGGTAATGTACATGTTCCGCAAAATTCAACTGATTGACAAGCAACAGACCCAAATACTTGAACCTTGTCATCAATCGTAGGTGCCAATTCTTATCTCGAATTAACGGGGCTCTCCCTCCTTTTGAAAAACCAAACATCATGTCACCATTTTAGTCTGCTTGTGGAACAGTATCCAAGGATTGCTGAATGTATTGGATCTGTTTGTTGAGTCCAGATTGTGTCGTTGTCTATCGTGATGTATAGTCGATGGCTCCCATACCACAATATTACGTGAGACCGGTAAGGAAGATGTGAATTGCACGACGGTTTATCTCTAGTAAACCCAGGAGAAAATAGATGAACTATACCACGCAATAAACGCTCCACTACGTAATCAGTGTGTGATTCATACGTGTTGTGCAGAATCGATCAAGCGAATAGTGAATTAATCAGCCTTATTTTAATTTCTCAGAAGTTTTAGCAGACGGAAACTAAAAATGTCTCAAAGAGAAATAAAATATCGCCCAGATTAAATTACACGATTAAAATAATTAGCACCACTTTACAAAACATTTGCTTCTTTAGTGGCGTACCTACCATGTATTAGGCCCGAGATGGGAGTCATGTTTCAGGCCCCCTATTTAATACACATATATTAGCCCCACAAAGTCTAAAGTGTTAGCATACACTAAACGCAATTACACAAAACAGGTTGAAATTTGGACTTTACAAAATGATCAACTATTGGATATTTTATAGTTAAATAAAAATTAGGTACGCTCCTGCTTTTGCTTATACGATGGACCAAAATTATTTCCTTGTCTGTTAAACCGCTTAAAAATGGAGAAATGACATAACAAAGCTAAAATCATTGATGGAAGTAGTATTAAAAATGTACATAATTTCTTTGCACATCTATTTCGGTCTATGTAATTTTCTGGAAAAACTTTTGTGATGTAATGATACAGCTTGTGATGTAAATACCAGCTTTTGTGATGTAATGATCCGTAAGGTCTTATGTTTTCATCGTGTGCTTTGATATGATTTAACGCATCCTTTCTTGGTACGAAATTATTTTAAAAAGCACACTTAAAATTTAATAAACTCTATGTATATTGATAACTGACGCATGATTTTGAGTATTATGGTCATTCTTCATGTCTTGACAACTGGATAACTGTACGTAACGCAACGATTACTCTGGTTTCGTGAAGTATCTTTACCCTTCTTAAAGAACGTGGCAGCAAACCGGATCCCTCGGATGAATGGCGTCCTGCGAATGTCATGTTACGAAATACGGTGCTACTTGAATTGGAAAGTCGAGTCTTCAAGAATCTACATCCTTTCCGGTGTTCGTTCTTCACAAAGTGGTCTGTCTGAAATATTCTGTTGTAGAGACAAGTAAAGTTGATTCGAAAGAGAATATTGATAATTCGAGCATTTCCCTCATCTAGGAGCGTCTTGCCCTTCTCTGTTTTTCATATGTTTTCCCCTTTCGTCACGAAGAAAACTGGCTTCGGCTCCGAACAACACTTTCTTATCTCATTTTGTGGACTGATGATTAGATAATGATCCAGATAAACATCGTATATTCATCTCAGTAGATAAACATCGTATATTCATCATCGTATATTTATCTGGAAAAAGCTAACTATGATACAGCGTTACTGATATGTCCAAATGTGAGCTTTAACGAAGGAGGGTTTGAAGGGGCTTTTGGAGTTTTGGAGTAATTTGACCACGAATTGATTGGATCGGATTAAATGAGAACAATCTTGAGTTGATTAGTGGTCTTAACAGAAGTTTATTTCTCCCAAAAGCCCCTCTGGTGGCTCAGGTGGTAGCGTTCTTGCTCATCACCAAGTCGTCATCCCCGGGGTCAATTCCCGGTGGGGCCAGAACAAAAATTCGTAGCTTTTTCACAGGAATGTCCCACTTCATATATAGTTGTGACTACTGAAAAGCATATCTTCCTTCCTCTATCCAGCTCCTCCTAGTATCAACAGCTCTAACAATTACTAACCACTTCTACTAACCCCTCCACGTAGGCCAAGTTGTTGGTAAATCCAGCTAACAGACCCACACCTACGACCTAAATCATACCTCCTATTGCTCCATGCAGATAAGCTTCAATATCACACTATATTTCCCATTTACAAAAGCATACTACCACTGAAAACAATTCTGCCAAAAGAGTTCAATGCATTGCTGTCATTCATATTTTTTTAAAACATTTCTATTGTTTACATTATTTTTTGTAATTAGGTAGATAATTTCTTTAATGTTTGTGGAACCACTTAGAATGAAGGGAATGCCGTGTTTGACTACGACTATGTCTGTTATTTCATTTCAGGAATCAACCAACAAATCAGCTACTCACGAATTATGTTCACACTAGTTTTTCTGACGTAGAATCATGATACTTTTGATAAAATTTGATAAAATGACATTAATAGCACAAAGAAATTCCCATTATTATTAATTTTAAAAAAATTATTATTCCTTAAAAACGTATTCGTGAACAAACGATCTCATTGGGTGCTGCAATCGTTCCAACAATCTTAAGTCGCATTATCAGAAAAGTTTATTCGGTATATTCTCCTCAGTATAGTCACGTAGTTTAAAAAAATATGTACTTCTGGAAAGGTAGAAAATAAAATTCACTATTTTCATATGAATTATCCAAATATTTTATCATGTTCTGAAATTTTGCTCCAAGTGGTGATACAAGAAATAAATCACAACATAATATGTACATAAATAATGAAACTGGATCCTTGCCAGTCATCATTATTTTTTCTTTGAGGGATCTAACAATTAGAATGTAGATACATTTTTCTCTCAACTCAAACGTATAGCAAAGAGATGGGAAGCTTATCACATAAAGTGAGTGAGGTTTAATTAGAAATATTGTTATACGGTTTTGTTTTCTAAAAAATTCCATCGACCGGAATCATGTTCTGGCGCGTGATAGGAGGTAGGGCGCGCTGAAGCGAACACGATTCAAGTAAGCAAGTCCCTAGTAGCGCCGTAAGCGCCACGAAACCAAAGGGTGCGCGTGGGTGGGCACGAGCAGACGGCTCTGCAAGGTGCAGGCCACGTGATTTCGCTGACGTCACCTAGCACGTGCAACCGCACACTACACCGGCGCCGCCGCAGTCCACATGCCTCTTCGCATAGCTCTTCAGTGCGCTCCGGAGTACTTGTCTCAACCCATGACTATTTCGGTATATAAGTTTTCTGCTCACCCTTTGCTCTTCAACATTTGTTCATAGTTCTAATGTCGAAAAACATACATTATACAAAACAACTTTCGTGGCTTGCCGTCTTGTACTTACTATGGGCGAGAATTAAAAAAAATAATGATATTGCATTAATATTGCATTGGTGTTTCGTGTATCAGGGTCAGACTGGGAATAAAATTCGGTTATGGCATCCAGAAGACATTGACACTTTCCCCTCCCCCTCTCTTCGCGCTGCAGGTGGCGACTTTTTGTAACCAAAATCGCGTGAACATGGATCTGAGGAGAACTACATATGCTCTGCATCTACCCTTTTGAGTCCTTAGGAGAGAATTAAATCATCTGGGTGCCATTTTAATGTACTACACTAGGATGTCACCCATTATTACTCAACTTCCAGAAAAAATCGCTGGTCAACCGGTGCCTTTCAATGAAACTTTGCCCGAATGTCCATATGGTCAGTCCGACCCGGAATATGATAAGAAATCTTGTTATATGGTGATCTGAAATTGACTTCATTGCGCCTACAATTTGTGTACGTTGCTGGTGTAACTACGGTCGTGGTAAAAAAAACACAAGTCTCTCAAGTAGCCCTCCTCTTTTGAATGTAAAAGGGGGATAAGTGGTCCGTGGAAAATGGTTTCGCAACTTCAACTACACCTTGAGGAATACAATTTTCTTAATGAAATTCAAAATCAGTACAACCACTAACCATTATCCGTGTAGCTACGTGTGCATGAAATGTAATTACTTCATTCTTATAAAAATGGTGACGAAAAACCTCCTGCTCTGACTGCATTGCCAAAACGGGTAGCAGTGAAAGCATACCTGTGGTCAAACCAGGAGTCCCTGGGAACTCGATTCCGACCCTTCTCTATTTTCAACTTTTCGAAATAATTAATTTCAATTTAACCTAACGCAAGCATGAGGAGATAGTTAAATGATGTGTTTACATCACATATTAATAACCTGAGGGTTACATTAGGGCCTACTTTACACGCCTTCACATAAAATTCGTTTGTCACTTATCCCCATGAAATATATTCGGTTATTTCTGGGTTAAAACAATAAATAAGCATTTTCGATTTCTCACAAACTCCATGAAAGCAGTGTATTAAATAAATGGTTATATGAAATTACACATTCATTTTAATTTCTTCCTTATTTTTGTAGCCTTGTAACCTCCATATCATTGGGGTATTTACATTGAAAACTATTTGCCAGTACTTCAACAACCGTGGGCCACGTACTGTTGTAATGATGATTGATTTGAGTGCAGCTGCATTTGTGGGAAACGGCTCGTCTCATTCCTACACCAGATACTATATTAGTGGAGACTGTATGCATATACAAAATCATACATTCGTTTTCGATCATACATTTCATCTTAAATTTCACGTTTCGTAATTCCTAATTTGAACTAAAAATTACATCATATTACTCTCCGAGTAACCAAGTAAGAATATTTTCTAGTGTCATTAGAATGAAAGATATTGGATATGTATGATAAATTACGAGAATGAAAATTTTATAGAAAATTACGAGAAGTTTTAGAAACTCTAACAAAAGTAGGTAGATTGGGTTATTATATCTCGACAATTTCCGATTTATTTCGGTATATTATTTCATTAATATACGACGTATGCATCTCGTTATCAGCAAATACTGCGGACAATATAAATATTAAATACACAATAGAACTCCCATTTTAAAGGACAAGTTTTTTTTTTAATAAAATATTTACGTAACGAAAAAATATTTTTAGGGAAAGGAACCAGATATATATCACACATTCCTACATAATCCTTCGCTGCTCGAAAAGTGACGGAGTGTACGTTTGTTATGCTTTTTATTGAGCATTTGATTTATTTTGTGGTACGAAATAACGCATGGCGTTTAATTTCTTCCTGATGTTTATTGTGGAGTTTTAGGGCTCGTCAACGTCAAGGTCATTAGAACCGTTTTATCCTGATGTAGACCATGTAATTTATTTCTCTTTAAAGATGATGTAATTTCATTGCGCTTGGAAATAAAAGTATTCAAAACCTCTCCGAGATACCTTTAGATACATTACCGACAAAAATTTATTGTTTTATAGAGTTGATTTTATGTATGTAACTCCTGGGCAGTTCAGTGACAAAAAAGTCGTTGTTGAAAAACACAGTTGATACCTTCCAAGTGCTCGGGCAGTGGGGTAAGTCGCTGAACCATACGAGTGAGCGGCGGGACGGCAACGTGCTCCTGCACAGGCGAGTGGACATGCGGACAGCAGTTTGCAGAAATCACCATCGACTATTTTTTGCGACGTTCATATCTTTCTGTAAGCTCATTGTTTTCTAACGTGAACAATTTGCGGCCAGGATATTTTTGTTTCTCAATTCTCGAATTTTATTTTCTACCTTTCCAGAAGTACATATTTTTTTAAACTACGTGACTATACTGAGGAGAATATACCGAATAAACTTTTCTGATAATGCGACTTAAGATTGTTGGAACGATTGCAGCACCCAATGAGATCGTTTGTTCACGAATACGTTTTTAAGGAATAATAATTTTTTTAAAATTAATAATAATGGGAATTTCTTTGTGCTATTAATGTCATTTTATCAAATTTTATCAAAAGTATCATGATTCTACGTCAGAAAAACTAGTGTGAACATAATTCGTGAGTAGCTGATTTGTTGGTTGATTCCTGAAATGAAATAACAGACATAGTCGTAGTCAAACACGGCATTCCCTTCATTCTAAGTGGTTCCACAAACATTAAAGAAATTATCTACCTAATTACAAAAAATAATGTAAACAATAGAAATGTTTTAAAAAAATATGAATGACAGCAATGCATTGAACTCTTTTGGCAGAATTGTTTTCAGTGGTAGTATGCTTTTGTAAATGGGAAATATAGTGTGATATTGAAGCTTATCTGCATGGAGCAATAGGAGGTATGATTTAGGTCGTAGGTGTGGGTCTGTTAGCTGGATTTACCAACAACTTGGCCTACGTGGAGGGGTTAGTAGAAGTGGTTAGTAATTGTTAGAGCTGTTGATACTAGGAGGAGCTGGATAGAGGAAGGAAGATATGCTTTTCAGTAGTCACAACTATATATGAAGTGGGACATTCCTGTGAAAAAGCTACGAATTTTTGTTCTGGCCCCACCGGGAATTGACCCCGGGGATGACGACTTGGTGATGAGCAAGAACGCTACCACCTGAGCCACCAGAGGGGCTTTTGGGAGAAATAAACTTCTGTTAAGACCACTAATCAACTCAAGATTGTTCTCATTTAATCCGATCCAATCAATTCGTGGTCAAATTACTCCAAAACTCCAAAAGCCCCTTCAAACCCTCCTTCGTTAAAGCTCACATTTGGACATATCAGTAACGCTGTATCATAGTTAGCTTTTTCCAGATAAATACATCGTTCTTCTGTAAGACAACAATGTATTTACTGTGAAAATCATGTAAAACCTGTACATAGTGATCAACCTAATAACAACTATTGATGTATTTCCACTGTTTTATGGATATTTTTGCTCAAACTTTTGCGGAAACATGATAAACCAAAATTAAATATCTTTCTATGTGAAGAAATTAGTATAATTTCACTAATTTCGTTTTGTTTCAATTTATTTAATATTTCAAGAGAACTATACGTTAATATCTCAATAGAATACATTTTTATTACAAATATTACATCATACATACATCAATTTCAGAAAGATGTTATTGTAAGAGTTATTGTAGTAACCTGGAGAAAGCATGGCTCAGTGAGCTTGGCAGCTATCACGAGGACTGGATTTCGAATCCTAATGGAATTTCGAGTTTTGGGGATTTTTATCGTACTGATTCCCATACTCAGCCTGTTTTAAAATGA
This sequence comes from Laupala kohalensis, assembly GCA_002313205.1. Classification (NCBI taxonomy): domain Eukaryota; kingdom Metazoa; phylum Arthropoda; class Insecta; order Orthoptera; family Trigonidiidae; genus Laupala; species Laupala kohalensis. The sequence goes on from NNCF01126876.1 coordinate 586,387, forward strand.
GAAACGGGTACATCCTGGAATATGGTACTCTGGAAGAATTTACTACGCCACAGATGTGATTTCTTTACATCGTTTTTGTTGTTGTTGTGATTTCAGGTTTCTCCTGCAATGTTTGGAAGATTTGGACCAAAGTTTGCGGAAGCTGAATTCGCGTCTCTTTGTTGTTCGAGGCCAACCAGCTGACGCCCTGCCAAAACTCTTCAAGGTATTTATTGTTTATCTTATGTAATAATAAATAAATTGAAATAACTCGAAATCTGCGAGAGAAACATTTCCTTAATTAAAATGGTAAAATTATCAGTAGTAAAAATAAATTTTTGCCTTAGTCGTGTGATACCTGGTGTAAATTACGCTAATTAAAGTCTCCATACGACTGAGAACTCTTTGCGCTATTCTAATGTTCGCGAAGTATTCATTTATATCGACCGTACTTGTGGTGGCTCAGGTTTAACTCCGTGATACAATTTCTGCGATCTTCCACTCCCAAAAATATTTTTAAATGGATAAATAATCATAATCATAAGTGCAAATAAAAATGTTTGTTTTAAATTAATTCATAATTTTTTCAATTTTATTATTATTAATTACTAGGCTAATTTCCAAATTAGAAATTCATCATGTACAGAGCTGTCTTGAATCGTTAGGCTTCCCTTATAAAAGTGTATTTCCAGGTGATCTGTACGTGAAGATCACTCTCCTCTATGAAACGAAATGCTGTTTTCCTAGATTTGTACTCGGAGAGAACCCGCAAAATTGGAAAGAAAGTTTTTCCGTCCGTTTCATCTGCAGAATGTTTGCTTAAATGTGTCTAAAACCTCTCAGTTTAATAGATTCTACATCTGGCGTCATTTTTCCGACGGCCCTTATTCTATTGTTACAATTAATTTTTCTTTCTTGAATGCGTACGGGTGAATGTAGCTCCCTGCGCATGACAAACGCGTGTCGTGTTCATTTGTTACTAGTCTCTACTTCACTGTGTGCAGCGAATTCCGAAAGGTCTTACTTGTACTCCTTTACTCAGCGTTTAACAACGGAACATTTATGAGTTTGTCTCTCCGTGTTCTATCGAACTATTCTCCACTTGCGTTTTCACTGCATGGATCTGGCGAGACTCGAACATAAGGCTTGCTGCCTATCCACTAATAGTGTAACTTTAACCAATAACATTTTACTACACACAGTCATCGTAATTCATGGCACTCAGTCTTGGCGTTGATTGGGATATGTTTTATAAATATAGTATAAAATTTACACACTCAAATTTTACTCTTACATTTTCTAGCTTACATAGCTAGCTACATAACAAGCATAAACCTAATTCAGGTCACAAATTTACGACGGTATCCCTGCGGGACGATGTAAAGCATTGGGGCATATTTTATGTCTATATTGTGCAAAGGCGTGAGTCATATCAATATTTATTCATCAGTGACGTCAATGTAGCTGGAACCCGGTGAAAACGCCATGGATGGATCTGGGACACAAACTAAAACTCATTTGAAGCTCAATATTCATTCAAACATGCAAGATCTTCCCTGTTACGCGGTTTTATGTCATTTGGGTCGATAGCACCAGTGCAACGGAAAAGAGTTCATACATGCATTAATATTAATTTCATTGAATCTCTTGTGTCGACGTTTCTTCGAAATAAATTGGTTTCATTACTACATTCAAGTACTGAACAGGTGCGCAAAGCTCTATCATCAATCCCTTTGACATTACAGGAGTATGCGTGTTGAGAAACTCAAGTTCCAAGACTTTTGAATTATCTTATGTTCTATGCTGCCAACAGACACCGCCAAAGACTCATGGAACATCTATTATTTCATCGGGAAAGAGAGTTCCATGATATCATCCTCGAAAGCTTCACTCTTACTCCTTGTGCCTTTAGCTCGCCAATAAATGCCTGGTATTGAGAGTAGTCTTAGATCGCAGAAGACCGACCCCCTGTGGTAGCAATTCAAAGAACAGCTTGCACTGAGAAAGACAAGATATTCTATTGATCCGTGTTGAGATTGTTTCGAGAGACGTTTCACTGCAGACTGACTTCTTTCACGTGAATAGACAAAAGCAAGGTATTTTGACAGCGCTAATGACTACGAAACAATCTCAAGGAAAACGACCTTACTTAATGATATGGAGCAGTATAATCACAGGGACATAATGGTTGCGTGCAGCTCAAATCAATTATCAGCGATGATTTGTTAGAAGCATAGTATTATAATATTTACATCTCATGCCGTATTGTGAGGGATGGAAGTGCTCGACTATACAAGAAAAAAATTCTCAACGTCTTTACATTTGTCATTAAAGTAATCTCGTAAAACACCATTCGTATTCTCTTCTTATTCTTCAGTGAAGTTTATGTTATTGTCTTAGTTAATGAAAGTGTGATTTATTTTGGAATGTTGGTGTTATGTATTTTATGTAACACAATTCAGACTCAGAAAATTTCACATACTTTCCGTGGATTACATTTTAGTCTCTAGTCCATTACATTTTTAATAGACCAAAATGAACGAAAAAAGTGGATTCTCTAGTATAGGAAATAGTGCGATAATCACTAGCTTGCTTCTGGAAGTAAGATAGAGAAATTTCTCTGCGGATATGCGAAGAAACATTGCAGCCAAGAATGACCTCACGGCAAAATGTGCGAAGAAACCCCACATCCCTTTGTGTCGGGAAGGGCATCTGGTACCTTCTTGTTCTCAGCCACATGAGATATGAGGCCACATTTCATCCTTCATGTACAGTACACGGTAAACTGGAACTATGATGAATATTATATTACGTGACAACCTATTTTCCTCTTCTCATGGTCACTCTTGCCATTAATTGGAAACTGAATTTTGTTCGTTCCTTAACGGCGTGTCTACAAAATACATTTCACACCGTAGTATTTAAATGAACTATCTGAAGCAACCCGAATGTCGGTGGAACCCAGAAAGAAAGACTGTTACTATGTTTATGAGTGGGGTATTTTCGCCGCATGCGGAGACAATGACAGACTTAAGGAGAGGCACATTCGGGTGTCTGGCTTGGGCCGACGGCTGCGCGCCCCTCGCGGTGAGGTCACTGCGTTCCCAGGACGGCTGTTGGACGAACAAAGGGGTGGTGTGCACGTTGTGGCAGCGACAAGGCGTGGTTGCCTGCTGGTCACGTGACTTCCTCTTCCGTATATATTGGAAGGAATGAGGATGTTCGGGGACTTATACGTGTGGGTTGAGTTTGCAGGTTACGTGAGATGTGACCTGGCTAGTATTGATCGTCAGACCATTGTAAGAGATTGCTCCGGTAATCTAGATACACTTGCTACTAGTTGCGAGTGTTGTAACTTTTAACAGTTCTTTATTCGAGAAAGTAACTAGTAACTTTGGATGTTCGGATAACCTAGTTGGGTTTTCCGAAGTAATTGTCAGCAACTGAATTTATATGTGTGTAATTAATGCTTTCTGATGGCATTAACTGTGTAATGACAAGTTATTACTTATATTTATGATTTTGAGAGTTTGTCCAAGTTTGTAAATACTCAGGATTCAATTTAATTTGTATTAAATTATTAATTATTGTTATTACACGTTTGTTTAATTGTCCGGGAAACTGGACTGGTGGCAGCGGTAAAACTACCATAGGAATTGTGGTGTTTATGTGGGGATCGGCAGTCGTTACATCTCTACTGCTCCTCTCCACTGTTGAATCCCGCTTCTACCAAAACTCACACCGCATCTGAGCTTGTGTGGTGTGGTTACATTGAAGAATTTAATAATAATCTAAATGCTATTTTCTGTAAACGTGTTGACTGAAAAATCTTGTTGAAACATTCTTTAAGAACAATCTTACACGGGCGCGCCAGTCTCCCGTAGCAAGTAACCACTGACTGTCTCACTTGAGAAACTCACTTGGGAATCCTGCAACTTCCAGGCGAAACGTTGTCATCGAGAACTCAATGTGATGAAATCCGAAAAATGTATTAATCTAAAATAAAATCCTATTTATCAACTTCTTTTTATTAGAAAATTTACTTCAACCAGTTACATTTTAAAGCTGCAGTCTATAATTGCTGCTGCGTGCAATTTTTCTATTGGTCCGGGCCCTCAGAAACCTGTGGCCGTTTGCCACGGCACACTCTACAACCACCCTCTCTCTCTCTCTTCCCCAATTTATTGGGACCATGGTGATCAGCAGTGGCGGATCCAACGGGGGGGGGGAGGCACACGTATCCCATAAAAAGACTTTTCTACTTCGAAAAACCACAACAGTATATCCATTGAAAGCAACAAGAGGAATTAATAAAATCTGAGAAAAAAGACATACATACGACAAACATACCACTTCCTTTGCTTTAATAGATTTCCACTTCTACATGGGAACAAGGCATATGGCTGCAATATGTCACTGTTTCTAGCACACTCGCCATCCAACGAGGTTCTGAGCCATTTATCTGAATAGAAAATTACATAGAATAAATTTAAATTAGAAAGATAATCGAAAAAGTGTAAGTATAAGAAAATAATTAATTTGTAATTGTAATTGTTGACCTTTATTTGTAAAATTAAGTAATGATGGAAATGTTTTATTGGTGTTCTCATAAAATGTGTAATAATATTAAACGTTTCACGAACGATCATACAAATTGGTGCGTGGTAAAAAGAAACATACTCGTATACCTTAATTTCGAAACCCAACATTTCAATATCAATGAATTATCGTTGAAATTATACTGACTAATGTCAAGCAGTGAATAGTCTTGTAAGCAAGAACGTCCGAAGTAAGAATTTGACTAAAAGGAAGAATTATACCAAAAACGTTGTTATTAATGTTTTTTTTATAAAACAGCAATTTACGTTTATGCGTTATTTATGTTTATGAATGTCATACATTTCAATTTAGTATTTTTTTCCGAAGGAGGGAACCACACACACTGGTATTTCTCTTTCTGAGCCCCTCCCAAAATCATATCCTGGATCCACCCCTGATGATCAGGCTGTCTTTATTACAGGAATGGGGCACCACAAGCCTGACCTTTGAGGAGGACCCTGAGCCTTTCGGACGCGTGAGGGACCAAAACATCATGGCCATGTGTCGCGAAATGGGTATCTCCGTCATCAGCCGGGCCTCTCATACCCTCTATCGCCTCGAAAGGTGAGTGCTCGACGCATTGCACAGCGCTCACGTTTCCTGCAACTGCCGCATTGCGTCATGCACTCACTCCCACAGTTCGTTTTTTCTTTTTTTTTACTTAATGAAGTAATCATAATCGTCAGTACCATTTTATTAAAAAATGTCACTAATTCACGTCTGAAACTTGAATCTGATCTAAAAATTATTTAAAGAAATACATCGAATTATTATTGCATGAATTTATTTTTCATGCAATATTTATTCGATATATAATTATCTGAGGCGTATATTGAGACGAGATGAAAGTGAAAAGAAATTACAATCGGTGTATTGGCTAAGTTCGGGAGCAGTTATGGTAGAGATGTTAATTTAACAAAATTCAGATGGAATACGTGTGTTCCAATTGTATAGGGAAGTCTGGCAATATTTTTTGAAAAAAAATTGTGTTCGTATTGTTAGTTCGAGTAGCAATGTTGCTTCCGTAATGGCTCAAGTTCCAATAAACGATCCAAATGAAATTGCTGAACAAAGCAAAAACGAACGTTAGTTTTCTAAGGAAGTGTATCATGTATGAACATATTCTTGTTTGGCTCTCTAAATTTTGATAAATATTTTTCTATTCTGAATAAATAACTTGAAAAGTCGTTTGGAACCTCCTCAAAGGTTTTCAGAAGTTTGGCAACCTTCTTTCCATAAAAAAATACTATACATTTGCGTCTTGTTTACTTCTGTGATAAGCGTACGATTAAACCATAAATTCAAGTAATGTGTAAATGTGAAAGCGTAGAAATGAAGAAGCCTTCGCTGCATGAAAAAGTTCAATAAAGCATTCTTATCTCATTCACATCTTCACTTTTGCTCTGCATAGCCCAGTACAACGAATCTACGTATTTATATTCCGCAGTATCATCGAGAAGAATGGAGGCAAGCCGCCGCTCACGTACCACCAGTTCCAGACCGTGGTGGCGTCCATGGAATCTCCACCGTTCGCAGAGCCGCGCATCACGGCGCGTGCCTTGGAAGGCGCTTTGACGCCAGTCTCCGACGACCACGATGACCGCTTTGGCGTACCCACACTCGAGGAATTGGGTGCGCATTTAACGCGACGGGACGACGAACGCCATCCCTCTGAAGCAACACTGACTCTATGATTATTTGAACAGGTTTCGATACAGAAGGTCTCTTACCTCCTGTATGGACCGGCGGAGAGTCTGAAGCCCTAGCGCGTCTAGAAAGGCATCTGGAGAGGAAGGCGTGGGTGGCATCATTTGGACGACCCAAAATGACGCCACAATCGCTACTGGCTTCCCAAACAGGACTCAGCCCATACCTTCGGTTTGGCTGTCTTTCCACTCGACTCTTCTACTATCAGCTAACAGACCTCTATAAAAAAGTACGTTTCTAGAGAAGTATGCTTAAAACGATTACCGAACACTTAAATTTCTGGGGGAGGGGGAATCTGCACATATAAGTAAAATTTCATAAGCTCCAAAAAAAATTAATATCTCCTTGAATCTAAAACATATTTCACATTACTAACATATTGTTTTAAAAAAATAGAATGTGGAAAGTATACATGATCTATTAATCTATGCTGATGGAATGACTAAAATCTAATGTTATAAGATCAGATGTTCTTGAGAATTATTATTTTGTTCTGTATTGAATAGATCAAGAAAGCAAGTCCTCCTTTATCTCTTCATGGTCAATTACTGTGGAGAGAGTTCTTTTACTGTGCTGCCACCAACAACTCAAATTTCGACCGCATGAATGGAAATCCTATTTGTGTTCAAATACCATGGGATCGTAATTCAGAAGCTTTAGCTAAGTGGGCTGCGGTGAGTATATCATACAATGAATTTAAATTAAATTTAAATAATGAATTTCAAATTAATTATTCATGATATTCTTTGGCTATGCTGAAATTATACTGAAGGTTCAAATCAGAAACTTTGAACCATTCCTTGAATGAAAAATCATCTCAAATTGAGAGCAGATAGTCTTTGACTAGTAATATAACCCATACATTTAGTGTAAAATATCCTTGTATTTATTCTCTTGTAATTTAATTCTTGAGAAATCACTGAAATTGTTTTCCTTGTTTTGTCATTTACTTACATTTTGTTCTCTTATACTCAATTATATTTTCTAAATTCTTAATTTGATTATAAATTTCAATCTTGGAGGTAAGATGCCTCATGTTTTGTAACATACTTGCACTAATAGTTGCGCCTTTATCTTTGAATTCAATGATTTTGACTGAATATAAGACTTGTTTAATGAAATATATTGAGAGAAGATAAGAGAGTGCACAAATCTCCAAAATGTATTATATATTTAAAACTGTTGGTCACTGTATTTCAAACATAGCTTTATTACATTCATTCTTTATCAAGGCATTATGTTCGAATAACTATATTTCATGAAAACTCTGTTGATTAAAGAACTAAACTAAAATTGATATGAGTAGTTTTACTGTATTTGATTTATTCTTTCATATCAGCTTGTTAAAATGGTGTTGACTGGGCAGGACATTGCCTGATGATGCCAAATACATTAGTGAAAAAGCTTTCACTTTTATAATAAAATATTAAGATTTGAAACTACATCTGTGTGTTCAGTTATTGGAGGGAGTTGACCGTGTGCCAAATTGTGCTTGATTACTCAATAAAACGTACTTAAGTGCTCTATGCAAGCTTGAGAGGGTTAGAAAATATAAAGTATAAGTGAAATAAAATATTTAATGTTTGGCATGGCAGTAATTTAAATATTTACTTTGTTAACAAATTGCAGCTTAGTTTCTTGTGAAAAATAATATATTATCTATAAAGTTGATGAAACACTACCAAAACAAAATCATAAATATTTTTAGAAAATTTCATTCTTTCAGATTTAATGAATTAGATTATTCTTATTAGATTTCCCATAGAAAATGATTAGAGATATTTTACAAAGAGATGAGTTAGTTTCTTATTTGAGATGTTTCCAGGGTCAAACTGGATTTCCATGGATTGATGCCATTATGACTCAGCTGAGGGAAGAAGGATGGATTCACCATTTGGCAAGGCATGCTGTGGCATGTTTCCTCACGCGAGGAGACCTGTGGATATCCTGGGAAGAAGGGATGAAGGTAATTATAATGATAAATAAGACAGTTATAAAAAGAAGACTCAATTTCTTTATCTTATCAATTTTCTTCCCATGGCATAATGAATGAATAAATAAATATATTAATAAACTTTATTGGCAAAAAAACAAAAAAAACAATTGCAAACTGCATATGACCACTTGGGGGGCAATAAATTAAGTTACTCTCCAGAAACAAGCAAGGGACCATCCCATCTATTCCCATCAAGGCCCCAAGGGCTGTTTGCAGATTTAATACTTATATTTTAAAAATATTTAATAAAATAGTTAGTTATCCATTTATTATTCCAAAATGAATCAGATATAATGTACAGTGAAAATTCAAGATAAATAATAACAAAAGTTTTAAATAACATTCTTGTCTATGGAAAATTCACCACTATCCGGAGGAAAACCGGAGAAAAACCCAGGCCAGGATGGGGCTACAGAGATAATATATACAGCCATACCACAGTTGCATACAGTTAGAAATAAACTAGTATATAAAAAAAATATGGCCCTTGTATTGAAGAAATTTTGTCTTCCAAAAGTAATATAAATAGAAACAAAGTTTCATCATTCCCCTTTCACAATCATTTATTCATAAATGATTACTTGGATTATTTATTTTTTTCTGCTTTCATGAGAAACACACAGGCTTGAACACACGAGTATTCACTAGGTTGGGTTCTCCATTATGATCTCCATTTCTCTCTATGAAACTTACTTGAATTTGTTTAACTGTTTAGAAAATATATAGTAAAGATAATTGAATTAATAAAACATGACATTCAATTTTCAGTTTAACTTTTCTATTTATTTTAAATTGTCACAGATTAAATATGAACTTTCTTGTTGAGAATTGGTCACATTTGTAAATCAAGTTTAAATGCCTATTCAAGCATAAAAATGATACCAATATTAGATTTAAGCATATTAAAATCAAATTCAAGTGCTTCCCATAATAGAAATGTATTTTTATGTACCGCAAAGCACATCAATTAAATTCAAAAGTAATAGTATATTGCATTTTATTTGGTTTATGATATTATTTGTCTCATGTATTTTGATATTACTTCAGGTATTTGAAGAACTCTTGCTTGATGCAGATTGGTCTGTAAATGCAGGCATGTGGATGTGGTTATCGTGTTCATCATTCTTCCAACAGTTCTTTCATTGTTATTGTCCTGTCCGTTTTGGTCGAAAAGCTGATCCTAATGGGGACTATATCAGGTACCACCAATCTTTCATCTTAGCTATCCACCTTAATTTATCTTCCACATTTTGTCAAGTATATATATTAACTTCCTTTTTCCTTCAAATTTTCTATGTAAAAATTGATTTAAACAAATATAAAGATCTCTTATCAAGTTTTTTAATTCATTCATTCAATGTTCAATTCTTACAATTATTATCAATATTGTTGTCCAAGTTAAATTTGGAATAATTGTGAATGATCATATTAGCATTTGTCACATTACATCACTCAATTTTGTCCAGAATATTATTAAGATAAGCATTTCAGTTGTTGTTTTGTTTTTTGCATAAAAAACATGCTGTTCTGTTTCAATATTAAGATGATTAGAAATTCTTCCACATTATTAAGTGATCTTATCTGCTAACATAGAAAAATAATTATTTGATATTTTCAATGAATTCCTCATGGTAAAATTTTCGTAACATATTAAATTAAAATATATTTCTACTTGTTCACCAAATTTGTTCATACCATTCAGGAACATGTTTTCAGTTGTCTGTCAGGTCTGAAGATAATTTCCATTCTGTAAACTATCTGCTACTGGATGACTATACTTCTGTAGTTGAACACTTTAGGAATGTTAACCAACAAAAAAATCTATACAAGAATCAATGTTTGTTAAGATAATAAGAAATTAAAGATGAGACTTCATTATTATGACAGGTCTAACCATTATGAAATTGAACTAAAAATTTGGGAAGGAATTCAAAACTCTCAAAAATGTTACACTTTATTGTAAAATTTTCATGTACAAACAGAAAAATTTAATTGGAAAGTACATCTAATGATCATCATGTCATTGACAGAACAATTCAGTAGAGCTCAGGTGATAAAATAGATAAGATCTCCTGAATACATTGTTTCCAAACGGTATGAATACATTTGGTAAAGAATGTAGGAACATATTTTAATTCATTATGTTATAAAGAATAACTTATTCATTTATCCATTCATTTACAGTACTCCCTTAACAATTTAAACATTTCCAGAGAATGTTCCAAATAAAATTAAATATACATCTATACCAATACAAGAAGTCATTAATTAAAATTTGATCAAATAAAAAATTCTTAACTCATAGTTTTTAGGATTGCTGGAAAATTATTTCTTTCCTTGAATGCCACCAGAAGGTACCTGCCCGTTCTCAAGAATTTTCCCACAAAGTACATTCATGAACCATGGAATGCCCCAGAGAGTGTACAGCGTGCAGCTAGATGTATTGTGGGAAAAGAGTATTCCTTACCAATGGTAAACCATGCTGTGGCTTCCCGCATTAACATTGAGCGCATGAAGCAGGTTTATCAGCAACTGAGCAAATACAGAGGTTCCCCCGGTGAGCAGCCTAAAGTCTCCGCCAAGGCCTCATGAGTAGCCTGCATTTCAAGTTACTCAATTAAGTATACCCATCCTATCTGACTGTATGTACGTATTATATATTCTTTTGTTTCCTTGCATTTTTCCTGGCCTGTAATGAATTACTTCATTTCCTTATATCCCTCATACAAAAACATATATACTACTAAACATACTGTAGGTGACTCATAATTTCCTTCAACAGTTCTCAAATTATTTTTATATTTTGTTAAAATGATTTATTTTATTGTTACTATCGAAGAGTACAATAAAATATTTGATTTTAACTGTATATTATTAGAAAAAATTGTCCATGTAATATTGAATGAATTACAAGAAAAACTAATAGATGCACTAGCAGCAGGTCACCTTGATTGAAGGAAGGAGTTTTAATAAGTCAAGGAAATATTATGAGTTCCCTTTCTCTTTAACAATCAGGTTGTGGATATATCAAGTAAGTTCTTACCCCCACAGTAACTCTAAATGATCATTGTTCATGTTCGACTTGTGAAAGGAACTTCACCATGTTCACAGTATAAAATTTTTATTATGAACAATAAATTATTGAGAACAAGAAATATTCAATTTCTTCATCCTTTTACAAAATTGAGACTTACTTTGGGATAATTGCAAGACTTAAGGCTTTGGCAGGAATATTTTTCCATACTTTATATCAAATTAAGAGAAATGTTTAAAGAAGTAATTGTTATTAAATAACATTGTGTGTTACCAGGTCTTTTGTCTGCTGTGCCATCAAGTCAACAGTCTAATAGGCACAGTAATACAAATAATACTGGAGGAAAGTGTGGAGGTGGCTTAGGCCGTATTAAACAAGAAGACAATGACATAATACTATCAGATTGGAAGGGCAAGGAAAACAATCAACATCATCATAGTAACCTTGGTGTGAACTGAATGAATGTGCTAATATAAGAAGAGTGTGAGATGAGAGACTATGTCTGGAGTTAGTGCTCACAACAAAATAGTTCAGAGGAAGTGAAGGACTATTTTCTTTTCCTTTTCATCCATTACGATATGGTCACATTAGTGCCCATGATTACTTGCAGATACTATGTATCTCAAATTTACATAAATTGAAGACAAGACTGAAAACAGCATGTTGCTAGTATTCAGCTATGTACTGAGCCCAAAAAGGGCACGAAGTTTGTGTAGTTTGGAAATGTCAACTGGATATGAATTACTGTGAAGTGATAAGTTAAACATTCCACAAAGGGGGTTGGCACCAAGAATCAGTTTGTGATAATTTAACGAATTAAGAAAAAAAAAGTAGGAGGAAACCTTACATTATTTATTGTTTTCTAGTAAGTGAAAATCTGGAAACAAAAATTCAACCTTTCGCATGAAAAGTGTTCAGTTGAATTCTCAAATCCATTGTCTAATAATATTTAACCAATTTTAATGTCCTAAGCATTTTTTTAACATAAAAATGATGTATTCTTGGAATGTTATGACTTTCCAGCCTTTACTAAAGAAACTTATGATCAACTTACGCAGAGTACAAATTTAAAATTTTTCCACAATATGTGTTTAGTTGTTATTTTTTCTGTATTATTAAAAATGTAAATATATGTGAATTCTTTTCGCAGAAGTCATTGTACCAATATCCTCAATCCTTACAATATTATGCACTGATATTGTAATTCCTAGATTATGCGAGGAGTTTAATTTTGTTCATACATTTTTTAAAGAAACATTTGGTTGTTACATAAATAGTCAAATATCAACTATTTTTTTTACAAAAACTATTTAATTTTTAAATGTGCACTACAACAAAATGCTTGCTGTAAATGCACATAAAGGCTTAATACAAGATTTGTTAAGTACAGAAACTAAGAGAGACACTGGTCCAGTAAGCCTAGATACGCGGATGGAGGGACCAAGGGATTAATATCTTCCCCATTCCACCCTTGAACTGAAAGAGTAATACCTACTTTGTTTTTGTTAATATGAAATGCATCCTTCTAAATCTTGTATTAAACCTTTTACAGAATTTAAGGAGAAAAATGATCTCTGTAATAACTCGGTGCACAGTATTTTCTGAATAAAGAAATGATTTAAAGTGAAACTGTGCAAGGATTATAGAGAAATAAATAATTCTAGGATGGTGTACTTTCTAATAGAAAAAGGAACCATTTACCAACTGTTGCCATTTCTCCCCTCAATCAAATCAATCCCATTTCTCAGAAAAAGAAAGTGGTTTCAATAATATTTCAGGAATTGTGATTATTCAAATTTACCTGTGGTATTACTTGCACATCCAAAGTGGATTACTTAAATGTATTGAAGATGTAAATCAAATGGAGGCAAAAAATGATGGATATCACGGATACAGAGGAAAACCACTGGGAGAGTAGAAATTAATAATATTGAACATCAATATAAAATTCTTTTATAACTTCAAAAATAAATATTTTTTTCTGTAACAAATAGTTTATATTACATAACATACTTAAATTCTGAAAGTTGAAAATGTTCCTGATTTTAACGTTATTTATTAAAATTTCTTTGTCATTTCAACCTTTTTGAAAGTTACTCATTAAAAAAAAAAGTTAGCAATTAATAACAAGAGAATTCTTTTAAAATATTCAATAGCCAATAAATAAATGTTCACAATTATAACACATTAATTATGTTATGTTGAATGAAAATGGGAGACGGAACTCAGGATCTTGAGCTTAACGCGCTCATGCACTTACCAACTGTGCCATCCCGTTTGCCTCCTGGCCGTCTACCAAAAACATTCAACTTGTGGGGACCAAGGTCTTTGGGTCTCACATCTCCCAATTTCATTCAACATAACATAATTAATCGGCCAAATATAAGAATATGGTCCTATCAGGGCTCAAAAAAATCATAGATGCCATATTACTACAAATATTATTGCGGATCCAAAACTCTTTATAATTACTGTAGATATGAAGAGCGAAGTCGTATTCTTCGCTCTTCATATCTACAGTAATTATAAAGAAATATTGTTCCGCACTATTTTCTTCTCTCCGCCACCGTTTGTTAGGGTATGATAATTATAAACAATAGTTCGGTCACAGTCGGCGTTGTTAGGTTTGTTAGTCCTGGCGATTCCGTTTTAAGAAAATCTGTTTAAGTGTGAAGATGGAGGCAATGGTGGAGGTAGGAGAACTCGCGGAAGAATATATAAGAAAAGGGTTAGGATAGGACCATAATGTTAAATTGGTCCAATTAATCTGTTACCTGGCGGTGAGGTTCACCACAATGTAAGAGATTTCTATGAATTATAACACAACTACTCTCCACAGATTACTCACAAAAAACAAATTACACACACAAATAACCCTATACAATTCACATCAAATTTTCTGGTTGCTACTAATCCCCACAACCCTTTCCACTGAAAATTGAACAGTTATTATTTGCCGACTACTTAGGTACCTATTGCATAAAAAATATCTTACAAACAGAACCATTTATTTAAATATAATACTAAATGGATGCACACAAATCAAATACAACTGTTATAGGTCAGAAATCTATGTACAGTCAGAGCTTTCATATAAAAGACACTCAAATATTATATAACTGTCCCAAGTATAACTGACACATTGATATCATAGAAAGTACGACTTATAGAAGAGTTAATTGAAATACTGAATAAAATCTTGAGTATTGATTGGTTGACCGGTTGGTTCATCAGCTAATTTTTCAAATAATTGTATGCCATACTTTAAGGCCATTCCTTATGAACAGAGGATTAATAAGTATATTTTTTATCATTCATAGGGGGTATGCTCAAGAGTAGGTGAACTTATTTAAATTTTTAAGATGTAACAAAATATATGTGAAAAATTTTCACAAAATATCGACAATCATTTAAAAATTCAGAAAATTTATAATATTGCATCTAAATATCACCACATATCCATTTACCGAAATACATATGACAACTAAATATAATACCTTGACACACGTCTATCTCATACACTAATAATGCTGATTACCTAACAACCTTATTCAATCTCACATGTACAATCCTATTCTTGACAAAATTTAATTATCACATTTAAGACGATGGTCAAACAGAAAATAAAAGTTCAAAGAATAAAATCTTCATCTGCTATAAGCAGAAAGTTAAAAATAAATAGAACCTATCACCTACCACAACGCAATTAAAACTACACTCATCATAATAAAACTACAAAAAATATTTTCTACAATCTAGGAGGTTCAGTGCTGAGTTCTTTGCCTTTACAAAGGTACCGTCTTCCAAGTGTAAATAGAGACAAAGAAAGGAAGAAAGCTCCCAACACCAAATAACAGCCACCATAAACTTTGAACTGCAAAGAAACATCAACAAAATATTAATGACTTCAATACAATGAATGAGAGAACGCGCGAGCGAATAAACAGATGAACGAGTTAGCGAGTGGATGAACCATAAACATAGATACACCCACAGACTCAACAGCCATATGTCCCGGTTGTCCGGAGGGGAAAACGATGAGAGATGTCTCTCTCTCTCTCTCTCGCACATCGTCTTAGGTGAGAGAACTTGATCCCCTCACTGACTGCTGATTGCTGCTCACAAGCCGTTGCGTACCTACCTCCTTCCCTCCATCAAACGGATGTGCGAGCGAGACGGAGAGATCTCTCAGTATTTTGTGTCTCATGATAGCAGCAATCTGCTATCATGATAGCTCACAATCTGCAGCAGAGACGGTTGCCTCTATTTATATTTAATAATATGGGATGAACGGACAAACGAGTCAGCGAGTGGATGAACGGACGAACGAGAGGATGCATATCTGATATGTATGCACTGAGACTGAAAATGAATCGAGTATTTACAATACAATTATATAACATATTTGGACGATTTCTGCTTTTTTTAAAACATATTTTGAGTTAGTATTTACTTTTAATATCATGTTTTATTGTTCAGTTGCTACATTAATGTTTCTTGTAACAGTTTGTTAATACCTGTCAACTTCAATCTCTAGTAAAACACAAAAACATATTGTAATCATCTGAAAAGGTTGTAAAAGGAACTTATTTATTTACATGAGTAAATAGAAATGTTATTCAATCTTAAATGTACAGCTCAACAGTTGATCATATTATGAGCCACCACTATGTGCTATTGAAGTAACTCTCCCAAAGAATACATAAAAAGTTCTTTGTGCTTCCAAGTATTGAAGTTATTGTGCATCCAAGAATTGAAGTTATTGTGCTTCAAAATACTGAAGTTATTTATATTACCTACAATCAGATGTTAAGTATTACCTGAGCACGAGATCCAAGAGACAGGCCAGCTTCACTGATGATAACTAATGTAAGAATTGTTTGTAAAATCAAAGCTAGGAATGTGTTTATGCCAAATATTAAGGCATAACTATCCTCGTTAATATGCTTGGCAACCTCAGAACTAGAATGAAAATATTGCAATATTTAAGAATATGTTGCACTGAATTGTCCAATAATGAATAAATTATTTAGAGATCAAACACTTATGGAAGTAAATAAACGCATTATTTTTTTTTTTAATACTTACAGAATTATTTTTATGGGTAATTATTATTTATACCAAAATTCTGGCATGAGGGGTGAATTTAGTTATAAACTTAAAAATGAAACTGGTATGATTGAACATAATGATAATTGGTACCTTACAAACAGAAACTAAGTCCAACCAAAAAAGACAAATCTGAGTAACAAAGAAATTAACTCTAAAAAGCAGTGAGATTAAGTGGTAGATGACAATTACAAATTGATAATTGGAAGTAAGAGTAATATTTCCAAACTACATAAACAACACATCTCTTTATATTTAATGCTTGAAAATGTTAACTCAATCCATATTTTGTCAAGTCATTTTCATCTTGAAACTTGGCGGCTTTGCATTTTACTGTATTTACTCGAATAGAGTCCTCCATTTTTCTAGAAAAAAAAAAGAAAAAAAAAATTGCCCAAAAATTCTGTGTGT
>NNCF01126876.1:603391-620858 GCA_002313205.1 Laupala kohalensis
TGTGTGTGTGGTGTTGTGTGTGTGTAAGTATGTGGGGGACTATATTCGGAGTTTAGGACGGAAAAACTGCTCATTCGAAGTGTCGAGGATGAAAATGCGTTAAGCGAACACAAGCTATAATGCAAAGCCAATAGAAGTAACTTTTATACAGAGAAAACTGTTGAAATAATAAGAAATTGGTGAACAATATTGTGATGGACGATCACCATGATGATGGCGGGATTTGACGCTTGGAAATGGAAACAAAAACATGCAGACTGTGATACACGATTCATTCGAGAAACTGGCATAATTTTCAACACAACGAAAGATGGGCAATAGAAGAAGCTTCAACACTAACTTAAAACTGCAAGTTCAAAATTATGCTCAGGCAGATGGAAATAAAGCAGTATGACGAGAATTCGAATTAGAACCTTAGTCCATGTGGATCTAACGATATTAAGAAGAAAGTTGAACTGCACCAGTTAGCATTTCACTTTTCAGTCTTTATGTTTATATTTACCAGAGCTAACCATTAAACATGGAATTCTGAATGAGCATTTCCCTTCAGAAAGAAATTGATTTTACTCAACTTCATTTTTTTTCTAAGTTCTGCCTCCCAAAATAAGAGGGAGACTTAATTTGGGAGGAGTGGGGGGGGGGACTATATTAGAATAAATATGGTAGCAGAATAATATTGTATGTTTTGTATTTTCATTATCCCTTGAAAAATAAAAAAAACTTACTTGGCAATAGTGATCATAGGATGATAAAGCATTCCAAACAAAATGTACATGGCATAAGCCAACCAAATAGATGAAGTGAAGGCTGAGATGAGTAAAGCAGCTCCTTGAAGAGCAGAACACAGAGCCAGCGCCAACTCCCCAACAATTTCCCAGTTCAGCGTCAACCAGCCAAATGCAAACGATACAACAGCACCTTCAAAAGATCATTTAAGGACACCATTTCAAGAGTAATTTACTTCACAACTGAATTTTAAATTTTAATAAAACATTTAATAATAAATGAATGAAGGAAAAGAAAATTCATTTCTAAAAGGGCAATGCAAAGAGTCGAAAGGGGTTTTTCTTTTCTTTTTTCAGGAACGGTAACACTTTTCTCACCAACAATTGTGTATGCAGCTTCAATTGCTCCATTGTAGCGATCAGCTTCTTCATTTTCAACTCCTTCTTTTACGATAGTTTCCCATAGAACTTGGATATAAGTCGTACCCTACAATATTGACATACATTAATTAATCAAACAATCAAATTATTTAGTTCAATTGGTACTTTACATTGCATACTTTATGTTACCATACAAGTATGGTAATATAAAGAAACGTGTACAGAATACACCATAAATGAAAGCAATTCAAAACATGTACTACATTTCATTGACAAATTATTGAAATAAGACTATTGTACAAAAGAAAAGAAAAGGAATGTGCCAAGTACGACCATGAGTTATACCAGAAGAAACTTAATAAATTTTTTACAGAAAATAAGAAAGAAATTGAGAAGGTAAATTTTTTGTAATTTATTCAGACCAGTGACTTACGCCTCAAGAGTTTCTTGATTTCTCCTTATTGCCTCATACTACATAAAAAAGGGGGAAAAGCAGATGTATATATTATATGGCATTTACCTGGAGAAATCCACATGTTGCAACAGCCCACCATATGGACCACTTCACCACATACATGTTAGTAAATGCCTGACGACAATCTCTCCAAAGAAGAGAATATGCTGTGCAACATTTATGCATTTTTGGAGATCCTGAACTTTGCGGTGCAGCATAGGAATTTCTTACAGGTTTTTGCTCATCATCTGCCAATGAATTGGGATCCAAAGAAGGATTCTCTAAGGCTTCAACATATTCATTGTCATGTGGAGTAAGAGATGCTACTGAATCATGACGATGAAAGTAAAGACTGTGTTTCACAGAAGGGAGCAAAAATGCCCAAACGGTAGCCACGGCTTGAGCTACAAAAAAAAAAAAAAAAAAAAAAANAAAATGTCTTCAATATAGATACAAATTGCAAACAGTCTGATTCTCTTTATGAAGGAGAAAGTTTTAAATGAAAGTTTATATTCAATCAGTATTTAAAAAGATTAACAAACTTTAATACGATAAAATATTGTGAGAGTGATGTTAACCACATACTTCACTGAAATATTTTCCTTAGAACACATTCTGAGAGCTCCAGGAGTATCAAATATTGTAACAACATGAGCAAGAACTCCCATTCCAAGCAAAATAATGTAAGTGGATCATGTGGCAGATATCACTTGCACATTTTATGAAGTGGCTCCATGTACATTATTGAATAAAAATTTAAGTCAAATTTTTGCTCAAATATGTATTTCATTGATAAACATTTTGTTAATGTGGTTTATTTATTTCTAAGAATTTATTATATTTCATGTTATTTCTCTTTTTCATAAAACTGATCAGCACAAAATATCTTACATGAAATGGTGATGTAATATAGCTGATGAAAGTTGCTTGTCTCAGATGATACAAGACTCTGACTTACAACTCCTGACAAAAAGCGTCCCAAAAGAAAAGCAGTACGAGTGTGACTAGTCACCTTTTGATAGTGCTCTTTATCAACTTGAGCATAAATATACGTAAAATATGCAACTTCCGAAGCCATGTATAATCCATAGAAAACCTCCACAGCCTAAAATTAAGAAAAGCATTGCTCTGATAGGCTTTGTAACAAGTTACAAGTCAGGGTTACGAGTAAATCAACACACAGATGTGATTAAATACAAATCAAATTTAAATATAATACTTAAAATTATACATCTACAAATCTAATCATGACACCTAAAAGAACTCTTAGAGAAAGTGAGCAAATCAAATAATGAAGTTGTGTTATCACAGAAATTTTCATCTAGTTATTTATACCATAATATATTAATAAATAAAATTTCTAATACAGGCCATTTTTAATGCATTGTAATTACAATTGTAATTGTAATTTTAATTCAAATTTTTATGTGTAATCCTTATAACAACAAAACAGAATCTCGTGTCATAAAATACACATTGTATAACAAGAAAATGCTATTAAGGTTTTCATCCCATAATTGAAGAATATATATTAATTTAACAATTCCCATAATTGAAGAATTTACAGAGAGAAATATTTTGAAATTAGCAAAATTGTTCATATATTAATATTTATGCATGGTATCAAAACTGTAGTTCTACAAGTTTTGTAATAACTTCTTTGACATAGAAGACATAGAGAGTGTGCAGAAAACCTGATTTCAAGATCTTTGACCTTTGATATCTTTAGAATAGGACACTATTTCATACAAGAAAATATCCTCTGTCAATATTCTCAGAACAGAGAGATTACGGGAGAAGATTTGTAGAGGCACCACTATCTTTCAAGAGCTAACTGAATATAATATACACATATGTCATATAAAATGCTTATTACAAACCTGCATAACAGGTATAGTTTTTCCAAATGCAAGAAGACAAAAAGTTGCAAGGCCTGAGACACCAATGAGAATTATTACAGGCTTGTATCGAGCCAAATCAGTCACCAAAAAAATCAGTACCAAAAGGCACAAATAGGAATATGTTCCAACAGGATATATCTCTTGGTTTACCTAAAACAATTAAACATAATTAATTAATTAAATTCTTGTCATCCAAGTGTACCATGTCAAACATGACACAAAGCTTTTTCTTCTCCCCAATTTCAATGCAATTTTGTTTACTAATTATTTGTACGATACTGTGAACTTCTGTGCAGTATTCCCTTAAAATATCATTCTTTTATTTCTTTCATACTTTAACAGATTTTTAAATTAATTTTTAAAAAGACAAATAATTATATTTTTATGACACTTCAGAGTATGAAAAAACACAGTCCAGCAAATGTGTTTGGGCTCATCTTGTGCTGTCATCAATGATGGTGGGTCAGCCCAAGCCAAGTATGTGTCATTATCTACATCAGCACTGTCCAACTGGTGATCTGCGGGCCGTACATTAATAGAGATATACTTCATAGAGAGATAGCACCCTTTACATCAAATCTTTCATCAACATTTGAGGACCCAATTTTGTATTATGAATCAATGCTGTCAGAATTAGTATTTGACATAGCACGTTTGGAGAAGAAAATAGATAATAGGGTTCGAAACCAACCCAGCATACATTACAATATAAAAACATTCTATTTTAATATTTAACATGAAAAGAGTCGAAGATCAAGTAGACCACCTCATCGGTGAATACCAAGCTGGCTTTAGAAAGGGGAGGTCGTGCAGAACAAATATTCAACCTCAAAAGCATTCTGAGGACAATTTGAGAAGCCAGAACACTGTGGTATTATTTGTTGACTTTAAGAAGGTGTACGACTCGATTGACCAGCAGACTTTGTTTAATGCCCTAGAAGAGTTTGGAATTGACAGGAAAACAAGAGAAATAGTAAAACAAACCCTGACGGATACCAAGTCAAAAGTCAAATTCTTGGGGGAAATATCTGATGCTTTTGAAATTAGAACAGGAGTCAGACAAGTTACCACTGATCCTCTTCAACATCGTTCTGGAAAAAATCATGAGAACCTGGGAAAAAGTTTTGGAAGCGGAAGGAATTAGAGGAATCTATCTTGGAAGAAAAAAAGAGAACCTGGAAATTAAATGTTTGACTTATGCTGCTGATCTTGCCCTCTTTGCCCATGACCAAGAAGATGCCCAAAAAATTGTTGGATACTCTACACGAGATCACTGGGAAAACAGGTTTTAAAGTTTCCTATGAGAAAACAGAGTACATTGAGCACAGACATTAAGGAGAGGGATACATGAAGCTACAGCATGGGACAATCAAAAGAACTGAGAAGTTCAAATATTTTGGGGAATAGATTCAACCCAATGGACTGGATAAAGAGGCAAACAAGGAAAGAACTAGAAAATTGGAACTGGCATACAGGTTAACTCAGAACAGGTACAAGAAACGGGCAATATCCTACAATGCAAAAATCAGACATTATACTACAGTAATAAAGCCAGAGGGTCTGTATGCCTCGGAATGTCTCACACTGAACAAAAAAGGGGAGATGAAGGAACTCGAAATAAAGGAAAGGAAAATCTTGAGAAAAATTCTAGGACCAAGGAAAAGTGCTAACGGGACATGGAAGAAAAGGAAGAACGAGGACATTTATAAGCACACTGAAAACATCATTGTCACAATGCGGAAACGAAGGCTGAAGTTCTACAGACATCTGATGAGAATGGATGAGAACAGTTTGACAAAGAAAGTTTTCAAGTATATTGCAGGACTGAAGGTTACAACAAAGTGGGTAGAAGAAGTGATCCACAATAGAAAGGTATTTAGAAGCCGAGTTAATGGTATCAAGGCATTCGAGGAGAAACCATCAAAATGCAGACCCAAATTTGTAATTTCAGAGGAACAGAGAATATTAGAAGGGAAAGAATGAAGAGGTTCTGGGAAGAGATCGACCAAAAAGCCTTAGGTTCCATGTGGTCCACAGTTGGCCAAATTCGGTTTAAAAAATATACTAAATATTAAAAATATTTTTTTAAATAAAGAAATTTATTATTTAATTTTCTCAGCATGCACTAATATAAATTTGTAACGAGAATGAAAAAATAATGTTACAAATAAATAAATAAATAAATAAATAAATATAATCCATTCTGGTATGATAGATCAAAAGTGTATAGAAAACGGTCTGTGGGTTAGGATAAGTTGGATAGCACTGATCTACATAATCCATGGATTTTATATTAAACTAGCTGCCTTCATTCACATGAATTTTTTAATATGTCTACTTTATTCTTTCTCAAGTTAACCTTGATATCTGGTGAGAATGTTATTCATTAAAGTTGGAGGAATTTGAGTGTAACCTCAGCCCCTTATTTACCTTGATGTAATTGAGAAAAAGTGTTTAGAAAACGCCAATTTCCCGTTTCACTCCCATAAAAGTAATTATTAGCAAAATTGTTTACGTAATAAAACAAAAGAAATACAATATTTTAAGGAAGAAGTATACAGAAATACATCGTATTATTCTGTAAGTACATAAAATTTAATTGAAATTGACGACATAAAAAAAAGTCAGATTTGACGGGGAACATCACCTTATATTTGTAAAAATGTGTATACAACGTATTTAGAATCATGTAGTATATTTTATGATGCTACATACACTCTTGCCCCGTCTAATATCCTACATAACACATACTTCAACTAAACTAGCATAACCTCTCAATACAAAATTTTCCGCATTTCAGACTGCTGATTACTACTGCTAGCACCTGTCAGCAATGCAGAACCACGGTCATTTATTCATAAAAGCTGGCTGTGTGGTTTGAATTTTACAGCGTTGTATGCATTTGTATTTCTCGTTTCGGCCAACTAAGGACCACGATGTTTGTGAGCATTATCTTAAAAATAAAATATATTTTTCATCTGAGCTGACATTTCAACACCCAAATTCTGTTTTCTGGTTTTCTCTCTAATTTTTACTCCAGTAACCTAGTTTGTCGTCACTCTTTTCGAATCTAGCATCACTATCGCGTGGTTTTTCGTATTTCTGCGTCATCAATCATTTACGCGCCATATTTAAATAGTTCCGAGGTCAGGTACACTGTCCTTTGTGCATCTAAATACAAACAAAAACTGATATCCAAAGGATCAGTATACACACACACCGTAAAAACGCTGCATCCAGAACGACGAAGCGGATTTCAATAATTTAGGAAAGGAAGGTAGAGGGAACCAAACGCACGAAAAGATAAAATTTCACATTTCTAGTAGAATATTTACTGATAAAATTCACTCACAAAAATATTCACTTACAATTTTTGACCTCGCTTAAAAAAAACGACTCTTAATGTCAGGTTTGTTCACAATTTTTTAATGACTTCGTGAAAGCAGTTCAGCATATTTGCATATACTTTATATGATATATGATCTATGATCGAGGGATGGCACAAAGAGGACAAAATACATTTGAACAGCATCAGTTGGTGATCTTCCATCATGATGTTCGTTTCCTGATACAGGAAGACTGCCGAAATGCTGCAGATACGAGCAGAACGGTTGATGATGTCGTGCGAAGATATAAGGACGAAGACTGAACGAATTCCGTTCCTCAAAAGCGGTCGGGTGCGGAAACTGAAGGAATGAGAAAGACCCCTTGTCGTCCGGAAGGTGTGGAAAAATCCAAAGGTAAGCGCTCATACAATAGCTGAATTGCGACGCGAGTGTGAAAAGGATGTACATCGACAGCGATGGTTTTGGTAGCGTCTTCGCTTCCACGATACCGCTGAGCTCGGCCGAACTAGGTGAGGTATCCTATACCTCTTTCATACAAATGTCTGTTCCACGAGTTCCCTGGCAACCCAACATCTCTCCTTCCCAATTTCCCTCACCCAAGTCACGGTTAGGCGGGATAGCTCGAACCTCACCATCAGACATGAAATAAATAAATAAATCCCATACAGCACCAGAGTGGTGAAATAATATGATTTTCGCAGATGAAAGTAAATCATGTGAGCAACAATCAGAGTGGTTCTTGTGTGGCGCAAGGGAAATGAACTTCGGAAGGACAGTTTGCAGAGCACTGGCAAATATGGAGTAGGGAATGTCATGGTATGGCAATGTACATCATCTGCTGGCGTGGGGCAATTACAGTCTATAGAGGACACGATGACACAAGAGTTACCTAATCATTTTAAAGGAGAAACACAAGAGTGCTGAAACGTTGGTCATTAGACAGTCCGTCAAATTTTATCAAGATAATGACCCCAAACAATAGGTTCATTGTTGGGCTTGGGCTGCTTTATGATTGCCACAACGCGATTTAAACGACACCACAATCTCCGAACCTCAATTCCATAGAAAACGTACGGAATGAACCGCATTGAGGATAAGGAAAACGAAAATTTCCACCAAAGAAGGGCTGAAGAGAAGGCTGAAGGAATAAAGTAGAGCCAACCTACATTAAAAATTACAGAAAAATTGCTGAACCTTTTATGCGAAGTCATTATAAAGAAGGGTGATCAAACCCGGTATTAAGAGCTTCTTTTGTTTTAAAGGAAAGGACAAAATTGTGAGTGACGGAATATTTTTATAAAGCGCTTTCTTTCGTTAAAATGCAATAACATTTATTTATTTATTTATTGCGTACTTTATGCATATATTTATTCCGTATATTCTGCACGTGGAGAAGATGTGTGATAACTTTCGGTCAGGTGAAAATGGCGACGAATCGGGAATCGAACCCGGGACTTCTGCATTGATCGCAGGGGTGTTAGCCACTTCACCCGTTCGCCTTCCACAACTGTTCACCATTTCCACCCAGACATAAACCCCGGGAGACCTGAAACACATTCCCATACAGAAGAAAAGTGAACCAGGAAGCACACATAGGGTTGTTGCGATATCGGTTTAGTTCCGATATTCCTTATCAATATTATCTTTGGTATCTATATTCCGATATCGGATCCAAATATCGATATTTTAAGATTCATTTTTAGCACTCGAGAAAACTCATTTTACCATGTAAAGACGATGCAGGGGGTTAACAAACTCTGAAACGTTAAAATTTAGTTGAAGGTAGAGAGAGAATCTATTTCAGCTAAATTTTAACAATTCCGAGTTTGATAAATGTAAGGGAATTTTTTCTCAAAAAGGTAGAGAGATTAAATTCAATTTTCAGCGTAATTTTAACATTTCCGAGTTTGACAACTTATATATTACAGAGGTTTTTTTTTGAAGGTCGAGCTGGAATTCTAATTTGATCACAAAAATTAGTACAATACATTTCACATGATTCATGTTTTAAAAAAGTCGAAATGCGGGGGTGGGGGTTATGAGAAAAGAAGTGAGGGTGAGGGGATATGAGAAAAGACCCAAGGAAAGTTTTTTTCTTTTTTTGTGGGGCTTTAGGGCTCGTCAACATCGAGGTCATTAGAGCCCTTCCAAGGAAAGTTGATGAGATACATAACACATATATATTTTACCATATATTTTATTATACGAATTAAGACTTAATCACTGAATACATTATTGATTATATATTANATATCTTTCAGAAGGTACTGATGTAGGCATGTTGAAAAGATATTGCCGCGCCAGCTTGTAGAGCCCAGGAAAAATGGTCATCATCTCTTCCCATTGTTCAAGTGGATTTGACTTCAGGGGGCTAACTGGATTCACCAGATATAAAGTAACTTCTGACGAATCCTTACCAGAACTTTGCTTCTTCTTCCTCTTGCCATGTACTAACCTTGTGAGTCTGCCAAAAATCAAATGGCTCGTCAGCTCCAACTGTAGGAGCATCTTCCTCTGATGATTGCTCTCCAGCACACGTCGTTTTCAATTTTTCTATTGCTCTAGCACAAGCAGAGGGATTCTTGAAATGAATGGCTTTAAACCGTGAATCAAGTATAGTAGAAATGGCGATTCTAGAGTTATGTTCAGACATTCCAAATCTCTTGTTCATTGCAGATAACAAGCAGTCTTTAACAGACAAAATGTTGGCATCGTTTGATTCAAAATCATCTAATCTATTTTCCAAACAATGAACCATAGGAATTATTTTAGACAGTCACATATTTCTCTCCTGATATTTCGGTTGTAGCACACTCGAAAGATTTTAAAAGAGTTTCGACATTTCTAAGTGTCTCAACTTCACTTGCGCTCGGCATCTCTGGGCTTGAGGCATCATCGATTAAAATCTGACTTTTAAAAGTTCCAGAAATCTCTCGATCATGTAGTAGGTAGAGATCCATCTCGTTTTGACATTTAATATACTTTTTACATTTCCTTCTGCCATATTGTTGTCTATTTGCACTTTCCTCAATTGACAGACATATTAACACTATTTTTTATAAACTTGACAATAGCTCTAACCTTTACAATTGTAGGATCGATTTTTTCATTATGAAGAGCAGTTTCAGTCACCAAGTTTAAAGTATGAGCAAAGCAGTGAATATGCTGAAGCTCAAAAGACTTTTACAGCAGCAACCATGACAGATTCATTGTCTGTTGTAATACCTACAACCTTTTCCTTCCTAATGTTCCACTCATCGAACACTTAACACAGTTTTGCTAGAGCATTTCAGCTGTGGGATAGATTGTAACTGCACGATACTCAAGTCAAGTGATTGAATGTCTATGTTTTCAAGGAAGTGCGCTGTTATTTAAAAAAAAGAAGCTTTTTCTGACATTGTTTCAGTCCATACGTCTATAGAGAATGAGAAGTGAGGTACTTCTTGTACTTTTTGTTTACAACGAGATGCCACAGCGCTGCACTTTAAATCAAGCTGATTTTTCATGAAGACTGCAGAAGGAGTTTTCAATGAAGGAGTCAATTCCTTCATTAGTTTTCTAAAGCCTTTGCCTTCAAGAATGTAGAAGGGACGTTTGTCTGTGCATCAAGCAGTTTACAACTCTAGAATACCGTAAACCCCGTTCAGAGTATTCTCTAGCTCTATTAATTGCTTCACAGATAGCAGATATTAAGTTGAGCTCGGTTGGAGAACTTGGTTTAACAATGTTAGTACAGCTAGACTAAGTAGACACGACGTTAGTCAACCATCAAAAGGAAAGCTCCAAAGCTTACTCACTGCTGGAGCCATTGCTTTGTTTCTAGTTGATTACGCGTTTCACTTCGCTAAATGTCAATTTTCGACATGCTGAGCTACACTATAATATTAAAATTAATCCAAAGTACGTATTTGAAGAGCACTGTGCAAAAACAACTAAACAAAACGCATAACCTCCTTTGCTGAGGGTGGTGGTGTTTTCCACATTAACAGTACTGCGATGATGACTCATCAACTTCCTCCCCCACCTCGGCCTTGAAGTTTTATCTGCGTTTTATCTTTGCAGAGTTAAGTTTGTTCCAAAGAGGTTCCGCAATTTTTTTCATGAAGTGTGATATCGAAACCCGATATTTGTGTTTGCCGCGCGATATCACGATATCGTATGCTGTATATCGATATAATATCGCAAATATCGAAACGAAAATATCGATACCTATCGATAATATCGCAACATCCCTAGACACACAATGCTGTGTGGACTAGGCACACAATGCCGGCTTCACACATGTTAAGGTTCTTTATGCATATATTTCTTCCGTGTACTCTACACGTGGAGAAGATAACTTTCGGTCAGGTGATAATGGCGACGAGCCGGGAATCGAACCCAGGCATGTCGGATATTGCTCGCTTTCTACTTCGTACTTTAGTAAAAAAAATGCTTTCATGGAGTATCAAAGAAGGTATTTAAAAGTTAGAAGTTCGTTTAATTTCTAAGAAAGGGTCATGCTTTAGACAATCCAGTCTTATGATAGTTTGGCGGCGAAAACATGAATTTTTTTTCTCGATCATTCCTACGTTTTTGGAGGTGCTGAATTCGAATTCCATCCTTGCCACCCCGTAAAACTTGAGCGTTTTGAGATTTTTTTAATGCTCTTCTTTTTTACTTTTTGCATATAACTCGAAACGTACAAGCTTATCCTGGCCCGGATTTTTCTCCGGTTTTCCTTCGGATGGAGGCGGATTTTTTTTATCAAGACTCGCTAGGCTCTTGCCTAGGGGCGGCATCTATTGAAATAATTATTCGTGAATTTAATAATTACGATTTGTCAACAATACTTTCAGAGTGATCTATAGTTTGATAATACGTACTTGTGAAACGACTTTGTTTTATTAAATATATAAATTTCTTGGCATTATGCTAATACTATAAAACCCGTGCCGAACTATTTTTATTGTTAGGAGTATGTTGAAATGTTAAATCCGTCTCTGTCTCTGGGCCTTTGATCGGAATTGATGGGATGCCCCTAGCTTGCTTCCGGAGAGTAAATTAGTATATTGTCCTCCACGTGACCTTACGCAGTTTGTAACGGGTTTTTTACCTTAAAGTTTATTATTATTATTATAGAGAAAAGAATAAAAATGATCTGCAATAAATTTTCTTCAAATTAGGTCTTCACCGATGTTGTCTGACGAACAAAATTTCGAAATGGACCGTAAAAGACAATTTACTAGTAAACAGGGATTTAGTCACTTTACATTATCCTCCAAAATATGTCAATTTCTAAAAAAATAACCATCAAAAGGAAAGAATGAAACACCTTTTACGTTTTCTCAATTCGGAGACTTCACCTGAATTGTGAACAAAATTGTTTAGACACTGCAGTCGTGAGTGGCAAACGTCATTTCTTTGAGATTAAATTATGAAGTACAAAACTGTCATACTGGAATATAAACAAATCGGGTCACGTAGCGACGAGGAAAATAAAGAGCTGTCAGAAATAAATTAGCGAAAAGACGACAAGAGTTTTATTGTTCATAATTAAAGATCATCATAAACCTTTGTGTGAAAATGCAACTTTACGTAACTTTCAAATTGCTTGGAATATGTTAATGCTAAATTTTATGAAGTTAACTATTGCTAACAATAAACACAATATTAAACAGAAGTTTAATTTCGATGCATTGAGCGTGTATCTAATGATAGCGCTTTCATGTGACGTTAGAATACCTTCGGTATACCATGGCCGACTGATCTGATCGAGTAAAAGACTGACAACGTACTACGAGATAAAAGCGGATGAAAAGACTCTTGAATACACTCGAGTAAACATTTCGTCTCAAACAATGGATTCACAGTGCAATTAACTGAAATCCCACGAATCCTCTACCGTAGAATTTTATCTCATCTTACATTGAAGGAATCTGAAAAGCCGAAGAGGCATGCCACATTCCATCACATGACTGTAAAAACGTGTGACACGTTATGTGCACCTAATTGAGAAACAGCGATATATTACAGAATCGACAACAATAATCTCATGCAATTTATTGGAAGATAATGAATATCCATCAACTTACATTCTTCGAATATGGGCAATTGTACATGAAGTGAACCAGTTAAATTTTCGACCAAAAGCACACCGATATCCACACAATCTAAAAAAATATATAGATAAAAAAGGAAATATTTTAGAACTGAAAAAGGAAAAACCAGAGATGCATATTTTAAAATAATTAAATTCGAAAAATAACATTTTTGTAAATTTTCTACCATAGGAGGAATAAGTTCAAAAAGTATTAAGTTTTAGCTCTTTATGTTGCTATACAATATTAAAACACATTGTACTAAATATTTATAGCTATATATTATTTCCATGTATCATAGTCATAAAAAGATTTGGAGGTTGTTCCGATAACGTACAACGCGAATTATACGTGTAAAAAACGTGTTTTCATGCATTTCGATTTTAACAAAAAGTACGAGTACATGCTTCATTCATAAATATTTTTAAATGATCGATATTCGAAATAGATCTCTTAGAGCTGTAAATATGTATACAGAGAAAACTGGGAAAATACAGCACGCTTCAGAAGCAAAAGCATGTTTTTGTGTATAAAAAATTCCCTTAATATTGTGAATTTGACTAACAAATTTAAAAAACGTTGTACAAATTTCTCTAAGCTTTACATTTCTATGCATTCTTTAAATTTTTTATTTATATTATCACTTGTGTTGTATTCTCCATCTACTGGATAATTTCGCGCAGTATGAGGTAGAATTTTTGTATACTATTGGCAATATTGCACGTTATATCTATGGGCAATGAGTCAAATTTACGGATATCTTAGTGGTTTCAACATTTTATTTACATAACAGTCTTCTTAAAAATTACAAACCATAATAAAAATGTATTCTATGGAAAATTCTATAGCATCGTTGTCATTGTTGAATCTGTGGAGACATCTAATTAATTTGCTAATAAACCCCTGAAAGTATTTTATTTAAGTTTTCAACTGTTTTTCTTATCCTAGTTAACGCTTCAGCTCTCTTTCGTGTTTTTCCTGAATATTAGCTGTCGACTCCGCACATAGGCGCGATGTTACCCCGAGACGTAAGAGTACAATTGTTTAGTGTCATTATTAAATAAATCTAACGTACCACAATACTGTGGCATAAAAATGTTCAATAGTCACTAATACTGAAAGTTCTTTTAATCGTTGGCGCAGACCGAAGTTAACTTTTGACTAGTCCATTTTGGGTACTTGTGAGGAACTAAACGCGGCAAAAGCCGAGAAATATATTTGTATTAAAGACAATTTTTTTAAATTCAGAGACATTCAACGCCTAGAGACGTTTCCACGTCTTATGCTGAAGGAGAATCAAATAGTAAGCATGGTACCGAACACGGATAGGCCGAAATGTTTCATAATAACGATAGTTTTTTATTTGATCTATTCCCCAGGATTAATACCGTACAGCATAGGCTACGCACAATTCAAGCCTTGCCAAATAGTCGTAGGCAAATATTTGCCTCACGTTGCCGTAAAAAAAGTACCAGCAGTAAAGGCTGACTCACCCAACCTTGTCCAATAGAGAATATTGCGAATGCATACCAACTTCTAAAATATTTAAAAGGAAAATTGAGGAGGTAACAATCAACTAAAAAATAACTTATAGTTCTCGTTTAGTCACACAGTTTAAATAATTATAAATGTTAGTCAGATGATTTATAAACAATATTCAACTTGACGGAAGGGATGAGGAAATGCATTTCCTTGTTCCTACTTCATAACTATAACTTGGCAATATGTTTACTGGATTGTTTGTATTTTCCTTTTTTAATAATATATGGTTCGAAATTTGTGTTGTATCTTTTTTAAAGAGTATTTTTTCCTACATCTCGTTTACTTTGGCAGGAATGCAAGAAGTTATATTGTTTACAAATTATTACATTAACAATAATTTTTATATTGTAATTAATATGTAATTAATGAGAAATAGTTATTCACGTATGTTTTTTGAGTCGTGTTCTTATGGTTATACCACCTTCGGAGAGCCGTGTTATTTGCTCTTTTGTGGTAAAGAACCGGAATTATTTGTTTAACAATAGTTGTGAATTCTTTTGCTGTAATAAATTTGTAGTAAGAAATGCAACAAAAGAGTTTTGAAAACTATTGAATTTGAAGGTAGTTGTTCCAGCTTCACAGTGAATCTGCATGAACGCACAGTGAACGTCGCACGCATCTTCTCAGTGAACGTTGTATCTGCAAAGCCATTCCCACTGTAATCACAAAAAGTGCTAACCAGTGTGTTTCACTGCTCAGCACATTAAACTGCATTGCTGTACATTTCAGCACATTCTGTGCCCACGAACACTCCTTCCAGAACATACGAATAGGCTGCACGTTGTAAGGAAGAAATTCTTATTCTAGCAGAACATCAAAGTCGGAAGTCTACATAAAAATATACAATGCAGGAGCAAAGACAAAAAAGCAAGTGAACTCGAAATAAACAATATTGGATCACAAAAGGAAAAATAGTTGTAAAATTGTGGTTTCTGAAAAGGTTTGCATTAGTTATTTTTGGGTGTATAAAATGAATTTTAAAATATTAAATAATCTTTCGTCCCAACTAAAATATTTAAAATAAATTTTGAGGTTTCCGGAATTGTCATTTGAAAGCTCTTTTTCTTCTTCTCAAGTTATCAATTTAATCAATCTGTACAAACTAAACTTTTTCTTAAATACAAAATTACTGTGGTTGTTTGTATTAAAGGTACCCGTGTTCACGCTTTAATAGATAACCCTAGAAAGCTACATGTATAAAAATTTCTCACATTAATTTCTACGTTGATAGATTGGAAGCAACTATTTATGTGGAGGTTTACAGATGTTTAATTGTACACAAAATAAAAGTTTGTTTTTTGTCGTTCCTTGCCGCATCTCGTTCTAAGAAATTCTATAATTCAGAAATATCACATTGATTGACGAATCCCGAAGATATGAATAAGCAATTTCTCGTCAAGTGGGCCAGGCTTGTACGAACTTGTCTGAAAAACTTGTTTTAAAATAACGACGGGTTCTTTGTCAAAAATTTCTTAAAATATTCAGTCCTGAGGTCCGATCGGCGTTTTTTTACGTCTCTACACATTTTTTCTTAATTTTTCTTTTTCTTCTTTCATTGTCCCTCATGCGAATTTATCTTTCAAAATACTTCTAAGCATATATTTCTCATGGGAATATTTTGCAAGAAATTTATATACGCGACTACCTTTTTCATAAAATACATCGACGCGGAATTTAAAAAAAAATCAAATAAAATGGAGTCAAAGTTATTCTATGTATATATTGTATTCAGTGTTGTATATTTTAATTAGCTGGGATTTACAAAGAGACCGACCTCTGCGACTAACAACCGCAGTTGTAATGCTCGGATACAGCGCTCTGGATCATATCTAATCGCTGCCCGATCTCGGTTATTAAAATTACGACGAGTCTAGTGAGTAAACTCAAATCAAAACTGAGCCTTACTGGTAGTCGTTCGTGGTCCTTAGTTGGCCTGATATATATATATATATATATATNTATATATATATATATATATATTCACACACACTTCTCTATCTGCTTTTCAGAAAGATATTTATTTGGTATCGATATAGTTCGGTAAAACTCAATAAAACTTAAAAGAAGATATGTATTGCATAATTTAATCATTAGTCGTAGTTTTTTGTAAATTCGCGTTATCAAGTCCACAACGTCGCATCACTCCTTGTGTTGCATAGTGGTGTTGACAACCACTGTCTTATTCTATACTCTTGAGTAGATAGCATCCACCAGTAATCATGTACACCTAGATCACGAGTGTTGATGAAACACAGTGGAATTGACGAAGGAAAAATATTTGGGGTCCCCATATGACCTTACACTGACCTCTGTCCATACACAGCGCCGAGCCTGCAGATTCATATCAGTGGTAGGCGTGCTACAGGAGAAACACTTCCATGGCGCACACGGCCAGCTCACCTCTTGTTCACACAGCCGAAAACAGTCGTTAGAAGTCATTTCATTTCTTAAATTCACGAAACAAAATGAGTAAATCCAAGTAAAAATTATGTTACAATGTAGCCATTTACATATAAAATTTAATTACATCGTTAAAGGTATGGAAATGTTCAAACTTAACTAAATTTTCGAATTACTCACATGCCGCACTTAATGCCAGCATAAGTAGACTGTACTGAATACATACGTCTGCAAATGTTGATGTTAAAGTCATGACTTATTATAATCATTTAGTAGTCAAAATGAGTATTTGAAATTAAATTGCATTGTCTTCTATTTTCCAATTATAAAAGTATTAAGTCGAGAATATAGTATTCGTCCCACCAAAAATTTCGAGACCCCCTCAGATCATCACGAATTGGATCTAGAAGAGCCTATTCCCAAAATACCACGATTTCCAGTGCCGCGCGCGCGTGATTTTGTCTGTTGGATAAATTAGACGCAAACCTATTATTGAACTCCCAATTCGAGGATTAATTTTTTTCCTGTAGGACTTATATATCGACAGTTATTCAGTAATCATTTACGGATGACTAAACATTATTTATTTAGGGCTCTAATGACCTTGCCGTTGACGAGTCCTAAAGTCCCATAAAAA
>NNCF01126876.1:620956-639871 GCA_002313205.1 Laupala kohalensis
TATATATATATATATAATATTATATATATAGTATATTATAGAAATTCGCATAATATTGCGTCGGGTTGCATCCTCGATTCCATAAGCATATTGGGTCATTCCAACCATAATCAGCCTAAAATTTCCCCGACCCATTCAGAGTTTGCTAACAATTGTACTGGAGGCTGAAAATATTGTATAAGGGAAAATATGTTTATTCAATTTTTATTGTGTGGCTGTTGTTTAAATTACTATTAAGTCGATTTTCCCTCAGCGCACCAACGCCGCGAGGTAAAACATCGCGAAAATTGCGATGAAACCCCATTGGAAATTGAAACCCACTTAAACTATCAACAGTAGACATTTTATTGTATAAAGTAACCTACATACACTTAAAATGGCAGCATACGCCTAAAATTTCAACGACAAAATAAAAATTTAATTTGTTCTTAAAAACATTTCTGAAACACTCCATCTCAGAATTTAACGAAATTATGGTGGCTTAAAGCAGGACTAATGAACTCTAACTCCACCAATTTTTGGCGTGGAAAATTTACAACTTCAAAGTTATAGAAATTTAAAATTAAAATTTGGATTTCCACGTATGTGACCTCCTTTCTAACTCACGACGACTTGGAAACCAACATATGAATGCACGAGCAGAGCTATATCCAATGCAGCCATAATCGTGCCGAGATCTTATGAATCCTCGATAAAATTGGCGCGAGGAGCGATCAGCGCCCCATTCCCTGCTACTCATGCACTTCAATAGATTCAGAGACTTGAATGTTCTCGCTCTTAGGTCTGTCAGATGTTCAATCCAATTCAGTCTCTGACCAAAGATTAGACCTAAGAATTTTACAGAAGGATAGAATTTTAGAACGTTGTTTCCCAGGGCGAGGTGAGGTTCTGGCAGGAGGCTTTGTCTCCTACTGAAAATAACAGCGTGTTTTCTCAACAGAAAAAAGAAAGCCAGTCGTCTTTGCTCAGTGGTACAATCTATTGAGGACGAGTTGGATTTGTCGCTCCGTACCTGTGACACTCTGCGAAGAGCAAAAGATGGCAAAGTCGTCGACAAAAAGTGTTGGACAGGATTCTTTATTGCGGATGTTATGCTGTTAATAGCCACTGCAAATAAGATCACACTTAGGACTGACCCCCTAAGGAACACCGTTCTCTTCAAGAAGGAGATCCGAAGTCTCTCTTCCAATTCTGTAGCGGAAAGAACGCTGATCCAAAACTGACTCTAACATCAGAGTAAGATGACCTCTAAAACCCCATGTATAGACTTGTTTTAAAATGCCATGACGCCAAGTGGTATCATAATTCTCGATGTCAAAGAATATTCCGACGACATGTCTTCGGAAGAAAGCATCTTGAATTCCTGTTTCCAGATGTTGTCCAGGGTGGAACGGAACTTCCGGAAACCACACTGAGATCGACTCAACAGGTTATGCCTTTCAAGATACCAGACGAGACGCCGGTTGATAATTCTCTCCCGAGTTTTACAAACGCAACTCGTCAAGGCAACGTTTCGATAACTACTGATAGCTGTCTTGTCCTTTCCGAGTTTTAGTAGGGAGATTAGCGTTGCTTCCTTCCACGAATTAAGGAATACTCCCTCCCACCATGAAAGATTAAAGATATCCAGAAGGTATTCTTTCGATTCTAGACTGAGTTGTCTGAGCATTTCATAGTGAATGGAATCAGGACCAGGGGCAGTCTCATGGGCTGTCACTAGAGCTAGAAGTTCCCACATTGAAAAAGAAGAGGTGTAAGGTTCCCAGTTGGTGGAACGGAAGTCAATGGATATACTCTCTGCTAATTCCCTTTTTTCTCGCGAAATCAGGATCGCAGTTTGCTGTAGATGTTAGATCAGCAAAGTATTTAGCCATCACTGTAGCAATTTTTCCGTTGTTGGTGAGAACCTGACCATGATACACGAGTCCAGATATTGAGACTCGAAAATACCTTCCAGATATCTTTCGAATTAACTTCCATTCTTTAGTGGACGATGTACTTTAAATGGTATTTAGAAACTCTTTCGAGGAGGAGGATCTGGATTCTTTGATGGTTCTGCGCACTTTGAGTCTAGCAATCCGAAATCCGGCGAGGTTTTCCGGAGATGGGGTACCCTTATATTTCCGCAACGCTCTTCGCCTCGCCCGAACGGTGGATAGACATGCGTCGTTCCACCAGGGGACATGAGGTCTTCGCGGAAAAAGAGTTTACGGAATCGATTCTTCAGCGGCGTGATGAATCACCTGGGTCAGATGGTCGACCCTCATTTGGACACTTCCCGTTTCTCTGAAACTAATCAGAGAGCGGTACAGTGTCAAGTTAGCCTTTCTGAGAATCAATTTCCGAGGCTTGCATTCGGAAACAGTCGCGCGTTCCGGCACGGTCAACCAGGTGGGATGATGGTCGCGACCAAGAAGATCGTCTTATACCTTCCATTGGAAGATAGCAGCAACTTGAACAGAACAATTTGTCAGGTCTATAGCAGTCCATGACCCCGTGGCAAACGCAAAGTGGGTCATCTCCCCGGTGTTCATTAGACATAAATCATCACGCTGAAATTGACAATTCAGCAGTCGGCCCCTGGGGCAATCACTCGACGAACCCCACAGTACACTGTGGGCGTTGAAATCTTCATGAGCAGGAATGGTCGAAGGAGCTGGTGAATTAAATCCCTGAGGGAAGTCTCCGAGAAATCTCGTGTAGGAGGAACATATATTGAACATACGGTCATAGCTGGCACGCTGTGAATTTTGACTGCTACAGCCTGGATTTGAGTTTGTAGGAGTGTTTCTTACAAACACGGCAACTCCACCTCTTGCGCGATCTCCCGCGGTGTCGTCATATCTGAAGCTGATGTATCCCCGCAGAGCGGGAGAGTGTTCTGGCAAAAGGTGTGTCTCTTGCAGGATACAGTTCGGATTGCGACGCGCTAAAAGCTGTAACTCTTCACGTTGAGTTCTATAGCCATCAAGGTTCCACTGAAGTATGGAAGCCATTACTATTTGGAACCTCGTGAGTGGAGCTCCTGACTGTGCATTTCCGCGTCACCGTCGGACAATGTACAATCCGACTCGGAGGAAGGAATGGCAGACGTTTTGTTACGTCTCCGCGACGTGTTGGACGGTGTTGTTGTTTTTATGAAATAGGTAAGGTGCAGGGGTTTAGCCCCGGAACCCTGCTTTGTCTTCGTCTGTCTTGGTAGTTGCATGGGTAGGTTTGACACTGCTTCACTTACTTTTTGTGTTGAAGTACGATTGGGTTTCGCTGAAGGTTTTGGCTTCTCGGAATCAACTTGAACTTTATTCCTACAATTGCACTGGCATGTGCACGACGTTGTCGTAGACACGTCAGTGAAATCTACCTGGAGGGGAACGTTCTTTTTTACTACAGGAGTCTTTACTGCGGTGGAGTAACTGGTAGAAAATACAGGGTGTAAAGCCCGATATTTCTTCCGTGCTTCACCGTACGGGATCTTCTCCGTAGTCTTAATTTCCTGATTCTTCTTTTCTTCAAAAAAGGAGACGTATTGCATTCTCCATACCGGGTGGTTGCCTGTGCAATTAATGCATTTGGCAGGCCCTGGGCATGAAACGCCGGGTTCGTGTGCCGCCTCCTCGCAGGTATCACGACCCTTACACGATATTGTGTGTCGAAACCTCTGGCACTTAAAAACAGTCAGAGGATTTGGAATAAAGCGTCGCACTGGCAGGTTTAGACATCTCGCTTTGAGGTCTCTTGGTAGTTTAGGACAGTCAAATGTCACTATGAAGGAGGCGGTCTTCTCAGAAACACCACCAACCTTCCTCGTGATTTGACTGACCTCAACTACGTGGTCAGCTTCCCATTCCTTTACCAATTTTTCACATGAGATGTCGAGTATGTTCCTGCAAGTGATCACTCCCTTGCGACGGTTAAGCGCAGCGTGGAGCTCACATTTGACAGGGAATTCTCCCAGCAGTGTACATTTTAAAAGGATCAATGCTTACTTGCTGATTTTAGTTTCCAACAGCAATGACCTATTTTACAATCTCTTTATGGACTTAAGACTTCCAACATGTCCTTATAATCCTCTATAAATATAGAACGGGGACGATGTTTCAAGAGTACCGTCTATACGTGACATTACAATGAAAACATTCTGATGTTGAATGTTCTGTTTCTGTACATTTTTCTCCTTCTGAAGTGGGAGGTCTGTGAACCTTCGGCCGCTTCGAAGAGATTTGGGTGTGTGACTCCCCTTGCGGTCCAACCGCTCCGCAAAGTGACGCGTTATTCTCCATGCGTATAGTTCATTTCATCTCTGTGATCCCCACCCACCACGGAGTCCAACAAGGGCACACCCCACTGGGGTGCCAGGATTGACACGGGGATATAGCGGAGGCACACAGGGTTCTTTAAGCAAGGTAGCTCCAACGCCGCAGACCAAAACGGGAAGGACCCCCGTCCCCCTCTCACCCTGGAGTTCAGTCAAAGACTTAGTCCGAGCCGATTTGTCGGGGTTGGTTAGCCCCCGATCACCCGTCTAGAAGAGGCTGAGGTCAAAGCAAGCGTATTGGATTACGCATCTGTTCAGACATTTTTTGAGGTGTCATGAGCGGACGAGTGAAGCATCTCTCAACTATAAACTCTGCGCTAAATGACTGTCATATCTTAATCACTGAACTGCTATGGTTAACCACGCCTCGTATTCATCCCTTCTTCGCACTACGAGGCGGTGCTTCCCGCCAGAATCAACCAGCCGTCACGACTTCCGGCCTTGCGATTGGCGCCAACTCGTAATCACGGTGCGAGTCTTCGCACAGCGAGTCTGGCGATGTGTTATCTTGTCGCGAGGACGGTCGGACGGCCACTCTCTCGCCCGCTGCTCAGCGGACAGCACTCTCTCGCCGGCTGCTCGAGGAGAAGACCAACACTCTCTCGCCTGCTGCTCACCAGAGCACTCTCTCTAGCTCTGTAACATGCGAGCAACATCACTTGCTCACACGTACTCATCATCTGGCGCCATCACAATCTCGCCTGCTGCTCAACACAGAACACCAACATCTCCATGGTGGGTCGGCACGCTAGCGGACACACATTCTCTCGCAAGGAGTCAACCGGGCATATAGCTCCTTCTTCATCACACCACCGCCATGGTGGGTCAGCATGCTAGGCGGCACTCTCTGGTCATCTACTTCACATCACTTCCATCGAGGGTCGGCATGCCGGCCGACACTCTCTCGCAGTCATCAAGGAGGAACACCACTTGCTCTCACGCTCATCATATCAAGGCGAGCCACATCATGTCGCCAACTCGCCTCTTATGTGGCGCCATGCCACGACTCTCTCACCAGCACTACTTCGCTTCACATCATCTTCATGGTGGATCGGCGGCTAGCCGACACACACTCGCGAGTCAACGGGGCATCTAGCCTTTCTTCATTACACCACCTCCATGGTAGGTCGGCATGTTAGCCAACACACTCTAGCTAGGAGTCAACAGGGCATCCAGCCCTTCTGCGCATCTCATCACTTCTATCGTGGAGCCTCCCTCACATCACCTCCACGGTGGATCGGCATGCTAGCTGACATTTCCTCGAGCTCAACCCCTCGCTACAACGCGAGAGAAGGCACTTTCGTCCACGCTGACATCGGTCTTCAAACCTTGGATTTCGGATCAACACACCACTCCAACTCTACCATTCAACATCACTTAAGCTGACTTTCCAAGGTCATCTCATCACGCTCCCTGGGAAACCAGTACCGTATCATTATTCTTCATAGCTTTCATCGCAAGTTTCATTAAACTATTTGTTCTTGTTAGCAATCTATGTTTAAATTCCACATCATCCTTCTTCAATCTTCATTTTAGTACAATCATCCCATGTGCAGGCAAGACCAGATTTGTCTGCACATATTTTGGTCCTTCGAGCTTTATCCATTTTTTCGTGCACTCATTTGTCCGAGAGACAAAATTGTTTACACAGTTTGGTCCTTCGAGTCGGATACGATCAATTTCCTATGGATACCGCATACGTCCAAATTCATGGTCGTATTCGAAGTCACATGTTTATGTCGTTCAAAGACAATTTTCAAATTCCATGGATCTTTCACAGTTTGGACCCGGATACGGCCAAATTCCTGTGGATGCTTGGTTATGCCACATTCCTCCGGATACGTCCAAATTCTATGGATCCTTCATTGCCAACTTTTTTAGTAGGAGCCCATTCATTCATGGTAACTTATGAATTTAACCTTAAAGGAGTTTAAGTTTTTTACAATATGTTTCTCATTAATCTAATGTCTTAAGAGGTATGTCTAGAATAGACATTTGTAAATATTAATTCATCAGAAACAAGTGCCCCCTCCTATAAAGATTTTCTTCAACCATGTTTCTGTTCAAGTTACAGAAACTATTTGTCATGGCTATTAGGTATCAAATACTTCAACTATTAGCCATGAATACAAAAGTGCCTCCTTCTGTAAGGATTTCTCCTTCAATAATTTATCATATTCCCGTGCCAATATGCTAATGTTAATTTGTCAATTTGTTAAGTGGTAAAATTCAATGTTAATCAAAGACTCACATTAGTCTAAAATTCTTTGTTATAAGAGCCATCGGATAATTAAACATTTTCCAGTGAGTTAAAACTTTCATCATACATAATAGGTATGATAATAGAAAGGTAATTTTAAAAATCATTTAGATACAAGATTTTCATTGCCTTGTCTAGCACATTCAACAACAAAGCTGAGTAAGTGCAATGCAAATTATCTATGAATTTGAATGTAGATAGAATATTTAAATTTAAATAAATTAACTCAAGAGTAAATAATTCAATTGGTATGATTTCAAATCTAGAAACAGTGCAATTTCAAATCGAGTTAAATTGTTTCTATTCTTTATCATTCAACTAACGTCACTTATCAATTGCAAAACTTAACTAAAAGCAAGATATATCATCATGCTTAGCTTTGAGAAACTTTTTCCAAAAGCTAACCTCACATGTTATCTTATGTTATGCAACTGTTCTAGTTATTGGATGTTCCTGCTCAGTTTCCAGAAGGTGA
The DNA here is from genome assembly GCA_002313205.1 of Laupala kohalensis. Taxonomy (NCBI): domain Eukaryota; kingdom Metazoa; phylum Arthropoda; class Insecta; order Orthoptera; family Trigonidiidae; genus Laupala; species Laupala kohalensis. Next base: position 628,007 of record NNCF01126876.1, read on the forward strand.
AACTTGAACCTGTTTGACATGTCTTCTTACAACATAGCAACCCACAGGTGTTGTACAGTGACACATCTTATCGCAACTCATTCTATATGCTGATAAGCAGCTTCCTCAGCAGTAGGTATTTTCACAACAGCTCCAATAGTAATATAAAGCCTTAAAGTAACACTCATCATTTGTTACTGTTCTATTGAAATTAGTGTATCAAATCAATTTAATTTCAATTAAATTATGATTTGTTGCTTAACATGTTAAGAAAATATCATTTTGCTGCTGCCTTAATACAGTGGATCTCAAATAAATTTGATTTCATATATGCTATGTTCTATCATTCAACTTCATGTTGAGGAAATATCATCAAACATGGTGATATTGATTCACTTTAAATTGATTGACATAATGTCACATAATCCACAAGTCCAAGAATCAATGGTGTGAAAGAATCATTAATCTTTGTTGTTAATACAATTTCAACAAATCATTCTCAAGTGAGATACAGCAAAAACAAATTCAACATTCCTATCAACACTGAATTATTTCACAACTACTTTAACATTCCCAACAGGGTAAATATTCTTCTAGCACATAATTTTGATATCACTTTGGCAGATGAACAGATTTTCCTGTGGAGTCATCAATCTGCTAGTTCTCAACAAATGTTTATCTCAAGGCATTTTCTACAAAATCATCTATGATTTTTTTCACTCAACAACATTCATTACAAATACACAACCGTATGATTCAACTACTTTGAGAGATAGTTATCGTCTAATCAAATTAGATTTCTATCTTTAGAGGAAAATTTCAGAAAGATCACTACTTAGAATAAATCTTATTCTGAAATCATTCATAATTGTTTGCAAACCAAAGACAGTCAATTGTTCTAAAAGAAAAACCTTTGAACATAGATCTTATTCTTTATCATTCAGTTATGAATAACTATTCTACTAAAAAAAGAATAGTTACATGGTTCAATGATAACCATCTCCACATTCTTTATTACTTGAAAATCATGTGATCATATCTTTAAACATTTAAAAGAAATTTATCTAAAACTAATTTCAGTTTCAACCATAATTCACAAATCATTCAACATTCTCAAAACAATTCTAAATAAATCAGTACATGCACCTGATACAAATTTAGTGAGGATATATCAGTCAAACTAGTAATGAATAATCTTATCAGCATGAAACATGACTTGCCACGGAGCAAGGTCAGATCCTTGCCAAGTCAGCTATTCGAGGCACTCTTCCTCATTTATCATAATGCTTAACTAACAGCGTAGAATGATTCAGTGCGGAGACATGTCTCATTATCAGTTCATGGCATTCTCATTTTCACATTAATCAACTCGTCAATTCGTAGATCAAGGTCACAGAATCCTTCCTACAAAAACACGATAACACTCATGGTTCTAAAAGGTAACTAATCTTTCCATGAATACTCACTCATCATCAACTCGTCAAATACCATAAATGTCATATCTTATGTCAGTGTTCATCACTTAACACACTCATCTTGACATGGAGATAAGTTCCTCTTCGCTTGTCATTGATGTATATTTGTTTCTGTTTAGGCTTAATTTTCTCTTTACTTTCAGAATCCTCACCAATATTATGTAAACGTATGCAATTTGTAATAATATGTAAATGTATCAGTCAATTTGTCGATGTATTGATAAACTCAAACTAATCTCTTCAAATAATCTAACGTATATTTTTCATTCAAGTAATGGTTCATAACTATTGTAAGCTCATAACTATTCTTATGCTAACTAAGCAGGTGAGACCACAGCACCATAACAATGACAACTTATTCATTGCACAGCAAATGAGGGAGGATTGAAATTTGTGTAAATATAATTTTTTCTTGCATGTTCACATTTGCTTATGTCATGTGTTACAATCTCATGTTATTAAATGTATTCAATATAGTTGTCAATTACCAACTAGTCATTTAGCTTGTAATTATGAGAATTAATGTTCCTAGATTTAAGTAATCAGGACACTGCACAAAGAACAAACAAGTGAACTAGTGTTTGTGAAAAATAATGCCTTCATATCAATCAGTTTGACATTTGGGCAAGACTTCAATATCATATTCAATTCCATTATCTCTTATGATGATAATTAAATGGCACAATAAGTCCAGTAAATGGGAACAATCAATGTTCTTGCCTATGTTATCTTATAAGATAACACAATCATATTTAAATTATGTAGCATGATAATCTAAAACAGTAATTGATAAGATTATGCTACATATATTCCTCATTGTATTTGATGTTTATGTTTGCTCAATGTATCATATTAAATTCATACGTCAATAGCTTAAAACAATTAATCATCTAGAATCTGTCTTACAATGTTAATTATGTATCAATATCGTATTAGCAATTTATTGGTGGAACAGGTAATTGAGGGAAGCTAAAATAATAAACATTGAACTGTAATGTTTATTATATTTGTCATGTATCAGAATACTTATTATATTAAGTGTATTCAAATGATAAGCAACTGACAATATGTTATGTTTATCTTGTAACGCTGCAAGTAAACTTAACTAAGTTCATTCAAACGTGTATTTAAGCATGGAATGTAAATCTTATGTTATCATTAATATCACAGTAGAGTCAATACTCCACTATGGAATGGCTGTTACAAGGAAATATGTGTGTGCATCGACAAGGGTTAACTACTCAGTTACTGACTGAGTGCAAGTCTGTTAACCGTGTGTCTAGTGAGTGAACTATCAGTTAACTTTGACATTTGCGCATGTGCATCAATGTCAAATGGGCTCGCCCGGAACTCTGTTCAGACATTTTTTGAGGTGTCATATGAGCGGACGAGTGAAGCATCTCTCAATTATAAACTTTGCGCTAAATGACTGTCATATCTTAAGTCGTCTTTCTGCCAGTGGCGTAACGATCCCTTTCGGGGCCCCGGTGCAGAGTCGTATTGGGGGACCCTGAAAAAATTTTACAAGCAAAATGGAAAGTTCGTAAAAGAAAAACGTCATACATTGTCGAAATAAAGCATCTGTATCTCTATTTACAAACCGCATCTTCAAGTACGCAACATTTTTTGACGCAGTGCTCAAAATTCAACCCGGCGAACTGTCGCTTTAACCAACTTGTCGATTATTTCGTTGCCTTACTCTCTATTCGAGTGAACATGATTTAAATCAAGAAAAAAACAAATAAATCAAGAGAAAGTCAAGTAAATTAAATAAAATCCTATGTTGCAATTACATCCTATTTGTTTCCAAATCACCATAACATAAAATAAATATTCGTGTTTATTAATATCTGTCATTATAATCTGGTTTTATGATAACGATGTATACTAATAATAATCACTTTTCAAATCACATTAAAATAAAATATACTTTTTGCATACACTACCGATCAAAAGCGTTTGCCCACATAAGCATTGACATAAGAAATAGAAAAATTCAAATTGACGTAACTTCGTTAAATAAAATTGTTTAGTAATCAACTTTTGTTTATTTTAAAGAAAAAAGAATGTACTTTAAAATCATCTTTGTTAAATTCCATTAAAAATATGTATCTTGAAGTAATGTGTCTTAGAGTAACATTTCTTTTTAATTTCAGCAATCGATTACCCGTAGTTGTATTAACAACACATTAAATTTTCATCAGTTTCTTAAGTTGTTAAGTTTGTTAAGTTTCCATATGATTGCATAAGTCTACAGATATTCTGTCTTCAAAAAAGGGGTCCCCTGTTCGACAAAATTCTTCACATTCACAAATTAAATTTTCTAAACGTGTTTGAAATTTCAGCTAAAAAATGAAAACTGTCGGAGATTTAATTAATCAATTCTAAGATATTTAAGTGAGCCCCGGTGATGATAAAATGAAGCTTGGTTATTTTGCACAAATAAATCACACTTCCACAAACATACAAAGCTTTGAAAAAACTGGCTTATGTTCACAAAATTGTATTAGAGTTATTATTTTAAAATAAAACTTATCAGACAGCCTTCAAAACATTGGGTCGAATCTTGGCATACATATACCGAAATATATTGAACAAAATTACTTTAGAATTTTTACTTCCTTTTGCATTTTTTACTGTTAAAGTTGGAATCAATTTCTTGAGGGGGCCTGTATGGGGACCTGTTTCAAGACACGAAACCAAGAACACAACAATTTTACAAATAAAAAATAATAAAAAAATCTGTTTTTAACAAAAATAATGGGGCCCCAAAAATGTCAGATTACAAATTTGACAAATACGCATTTTACATATCTTGGGGTCCCTACTTTAAAATATTTAATTCAAACTTTACACTCAACAATATATTTCTAAAAAAAAGCCTTACAGTTGGCGGCCCCCTGTGCCCGCCCCCCCCGGCAATTACACCGGCTGTAGTTACGCCAATGATTACTGCACAGCTGGATATCTTCCAGTTTTAGAATTCGCAAACAATACGAAAATCAATACCCCCTCATTGTCGTCATTCAGCGTGATTTCTCTCGACTTCCGTTACATCAGGTACTGACGTATTCTATTCACCATTGAACTTTTTAATATATCTTATTTATTGTATTATATCTAAACTCTGTACCCACGGAAATAAAACACCTCTTATGCCCTTAAGTGGGAAGGGGGGGGGGTGAAAAAGAGTATGACCGCGAAAAAATATTGCAAAGGACCAATTTGCGTCGAATCCATAGTTTTTAAGAGTTTCTGAGATAAATATACAACCAATGCCATTATGATCAAGTTCAGATCACATGGGGCACGGTACCCTTCATAACATATATAAAAAATATCTATTTTAGACAAAATTCTAACGAAGGGAAAACAGTAACATAACGTAAGCTCCCAGGCGAAGCTGGGAAGGGTCGGCTAGTATACGATAAAATGAAAACTATTTCCCCATAATTTTAGACTGTACTCCTGACATTAGTAAGGTAGAATAAATGACTCTTGTAATCAGATATGTTTCAATCAATAAATTTGACGCTGAAATTAAAATTAATGAAAGCTTTTTAGGTTTCTTACTAGTCGAAACCGCATAAACCCACAGGAAAACAAATGTCTAATATTATAATTGGAGAAGTTAATGACGGGTTTAAATTTGCAGGATATTAGAGGGCAGGGATACGATAACGGGCCCAATATGAGAGGTGATAAAGCAGGATTGCAATCTAGAAATTAACATAATTCGCGAGCATTGTATGTTACGTGTAGTAGCCACTCTCTCAATCTTGATGTTAATGATATGACAATAGCATCCTAATTTCTTCAACATGGTCCAAAGGTACAGTAGGACAGAGGTCTTAAAGCCACTGAGATTCCATTTGGGAGATGTGTACGTAGATATGTAATGTGTATTGCTAAGCATTTACGAAAACCAAGAAATTGATAATTTAAAAAGAGACGAGACCTCGGGTTTATTAAATCGTATTAAACAATTTACGTTTTCGTGTTCATTAATTATTTGACATAAAATACTAAATTGCATTAATCCAATAAGCAAGTTGATGCAAACAAAAGATCTAGCATCTGTACTTTATCTTTTACAAAACATTTTTCAAGGATCTTCGATGCGATTCGTCCTTCGATGAAACTATTATTGATGCAAAAGAACTTTCTATCGAAATTGACGTGGAGGCTATTTTTGGATCAACAATACACGACACCGCGTAAGAAGGGAAAGGAATTTCTCATACGAAGCACAAGATGAACCAATCGAAATTTCAAAAGAAAAACCTTAATTATCTTTTTTTTTATTTTACAATCGAACAAGCACTAAATGCACTTGATGCTAGATTTGATCAACTTAGTAATCATAGTAACTATTTTCAATTCTTATAAAATATATACGATTTAAATACCATGTCCAAAGAAATGCTACTGAAACATAGAAAGAATTTAGAATGTATTTTAACTGTTGACGTAAATGGGGTAGAATTAGCAAAGGAAATTTCATCAGTAGCAAAAGATAAAGCCTAAGCAATATACTGAGATTAATTACGAAGTTAAATGTTGCCCCAAATCTTGCTATTGCTTTAAGAATATTGCTAACGATACCAATAACTGCAGCAAGTGACGAAAGGAGTTTCACTACGTTAAAATTAAGAACTTTTTACGTTCGACTACTGCAAAACATTGTCTTAATGGTTTACTTTGGCGATTTTGAATTTTGGCGATTGAGAATGAAACTGCAGATCAAAAATGTCATAAAAATGTTTGTAGACATGAAAGTGAGAAAAAGAAGTTTTTTGTGGTTTTAACACAGTTGATGTTACCTTACTTTATTTTCAAAATAACTGCATTTTAATTGATTGTGCAATAATACACATTTTAATAGCAAATTTGTGGCTAGGTACCGATATCTTTATCTCTTAATTAATTTCTACTGTTTTGTACTTCTTATCTATTTTATGTTATGTTACATGCTTCATTCTAAATATATGCTTTTATTAAAATTTAAATATTCACACATCATTCACAGAAGAGAAAAGGGAATGTCTATTGTATTACTTCAAGAACTAATAAATGAAACATTATATATGCTGCATTGTATTAGACCTATTTTTTCATTTTCGTACAGGTTCAACCGTGCATTCTTTCTCTAATATTTTCTTTCCCATTCTTTCTAGATCAATGTAGAGCAAAAACTATCAGCGATACGATATCAGCGATATTTTGAGTTGTTGTATTGTCTAGGCTCACGAAGATACGGCGTTATAGATTTTTTTTAGCGTTGAATTTGAAGTTGAGTTTTCGAATTTCTCTATTTTTGCTATATCTTACAAGCTGAGAGAACATTTCGACTTTTGCAACACAAAAATTCGATATTGTTAAAGTGAAATAGTGTTGCCCGAATTATCGCTATAACTCACGAACTAATTAAGACATTATTACGAGTTATGTATGTGAATGAGCTATTTTTGTCTAAATTTTTACTGAACTGTAACGAAAATTAAACCGTATAACAACAAAAGTTTCAATGCAAAGTTGAGCAGAGCCGGATAGTAATACAACGTGCGTCAAAATTAGCGGTGTAGTAAATTCATCGCTCCATAACTTCGATGTTTTAAAACGTATCACAATAAAATTTTGGTTGAGCAAGATACTCCCTAATTGGGAGGTTTCTGTGCCACTCCTTTCGCGCTGAGACATCCATAGTGTCGAGGGGTGAAAATTCCAAGAAAATCAAGCAAAAATATCACATTTCTCACTCACACACAGATTTCGATGAGAGCTTGACTCACGTATACAGACTCATTAATGTACTCTCCAGTAGCTGATATGAAAAAAATCATCCACGTCTAAATATCCACCCGCACACCAAATACCATTTCCTCCGAAGTGTGTGTGTTTCAAAACTATTCATTAGGGTGTGCTTGTCCAAGGTACAGAAAATACATGGGAGCTTCCTCCCCCAAAATTTCATTATGATACATTTTAAAACATCGAAGTTAGGAGCAATGAATTTACTGCACCGCTAATTTTGATGCGCATTGTACATAAAATAGTGACATTCTATGCAATTCAATCATAGTACCAAATGTAATCATTTATTACTTAAAATAAAACTGCAAATATGTAAATAAATATTTAACAAAACTACGAAACTCTCGGGTAGTAGACGATCCAGAATGTTTGTGAAAGGAAGTACTGACTACAAGGCTTACTAAGTCTGCAGTAAAATGAGTACTGTGTCAAACCGTGCTGACCCAATCACCTCCTCCTTGTGCAGAGGTCAAGTAATAGCGAAACTCTAATCTCCATGAACATTCAGAGTTTGTTGTAGGATTGTTTGTGTTATCACTCTCAAAATTATGCAAAAAATATTTAAAATCAAATAATTCGCTTATTAAATATTCACCAATATTTTTCATTTTGATGTTTTAATGTTGAAGTACTATTAGATTATTATTATATTTCGTGGCATTTTATTAATTAATAAATTCTCTGTGGCCTGATATTTGGAAAAAGTAACATTGGTGGGTCTTCAAATCACTCCAAACCCAGTGTTAAGTGTTAAGACTTGGGCAATGCTTAAACCATGTGGCAAAAACAATACTTCACAGTGAATTGCACTATATCATTGCAATTATGTGTACAATAATATAAGCAATTATATACAATTCAGAATTGTTTGAAATGGATGATATCTATTTGAGCAAAAATTGATGAGGAAAATTATTTAGAAGTAACAAAAATAATTAGATGATATCTAAAAACTGTATGGAGACTAAAATGAGAACAACATTTCAGAGATGAGTAGTGTCAGTGAGATATACAAAATACAGCAAACTAGCTTTTTAACTGTATTTTCAATGTATTTTGTAAAGCTTTTACTAACAATCAAACTATCTGGCATGTAAGCTTTTACTACGAATATTTCAAATAAATTGTAAATTTCATTTGTAAAAAGTGCTAAGAATGTAAAGATAGTTCTGCTGACAAGGAGTTAAATCTTTAAAAACAAATAAAGAAAGAACATGTGATTATATCTATTTTAGCATTAGAACATATGTGATTATAAATACTTTATCAGTTGTTTAGGCAATATATACTGAAGATTTGGATAAAATATATTATATTTTGTGAGGAATGAATTTATTTTCCCTTCTTTTATTTTCTGAACTCATCCTCATGTTTAACCATTTAATTAAAGATAAGAAAAACACAGCTAAAACCTGTGATCAAAGTTCCCTATTACATATATTACCCATAGCTTATAAAACAAAAAAGTAAACGAGTTATATATTTAAAAAGAAAGGTTTAAAATAAAAATATACGGTACCTTCAAAATAAGAATACTTCTTTCTCAGAACTATTTGTTTAAAATTATCATTTAAATTAATTAGGCACCATGTATACACACAAAATTAACAATTCATGGACGTTAATTAAGGACATAGTGACTAACACTATAGCAACAATAAAAGACTTTAATAATTCACCCTGCTGTACCAAATAATACGCTTATTTATGAACCATGGAGGGTATTTTAATGACACACAGCCAGTGGAGTAAATAGGTTTTGCAAATAAGATGAATCAGAATTTGTGGATCCACCATAGAATAAAAATAAGCTGCAAGTTAGACTTGTTTAACTGGCTGCAATTGTTACATAATTTAGCTGGATATTATACCTGTATAGATTTTAATTTTAATAAAGTAAAATATTTCATAGAATCATTTTTTTTTAACTATACGATTCATTGATTTGTTCATCATCCCCATCTGTATTTACACCACATCATCAAGCAAAAACTCAAGAATAACTCAATCATTATTACAAAATGATAATATAATAAAATTCTCACATAAAAAGTGTTCTTATTTTAAACCTGCAGTATTCAAGTAATAAACCAGACAAACTTTATAAGCCAGACACAATTAAACAAAGTTCCACTCAATCATTATTACAAAATGATAATATAATAAAATTCTCACATAAAAAGTGTTCTTATTTTAAACCTGCAGTATTCAAGTAATAAACCAGACAAACTTTATAAGCCAGACACAATTAAACAAAGTTCCACTCAATCATTATTACAAAATGATAATATAATAAAATTCTCACATAAAAAGTGTTCTTATTTTAAACCTGCAGTATTCAAGTAATAAACCAGACAAACTTTCATCCTATAAGCCAGACACAATTAAACAAAGTTCCAGAAGATAGAAAACACTTGAAAACATTCATGAAATACAAGAAAAAATTAAGTAAAATCAACATTTTTTAAAACTATAAATTATCCAAACAGTAAATGATAAGAGACAAGTCAAATTTTGATACTTACAGACAAAATTCAGAAAAACAGCGAAATAAGAAACATTCTAAGGAAATATACTTTCAAAATATTGGAAATAGTTATACTGCTAAAATGAGTTTAAATTAAATATTCACAAACAAAAAATAATACAAGAAATAAAACATTCACACAGAAAACTCCTACATCATATACAAACCACCAAATTAAATAAAAAATTGGATCATATAACAAAGACCTTGAGACAAGTCAAATGGCATTTGACACCAAGCACTCGTTTTATAACTGAACACTGTATCTAACCTTGACAACCACTTAATTAGTTCTTTACATACGCAATATAGGAAACACATGAAATAAAAAGAACTAATAGTTTCTGCACATCTAATGACCTTCCCACATAGAAACAAAGATGAACAGCTAATTATGAATTTCAATAATCACACACTTAAGAGAAAGCCACTACAAAGAAAATATAATGTTACTTTACCTGTTCTTCAGTGAAATTTTTGTAATTTGTAAGGTAGGGAGTTATAAACGGTTCTGAAGGTCTGAATTCCTTCAGGAACCCAAAAACACATAAAATAAGTGAAGTCCGAATCCATGTCTCCATAGTAAAATAAAATAGTAGGATCACCTAAGCAATGAAAGGAAAGTATTTTAGCATATCATTTGACATTATTTCATTATGCATAGCAAAAAACATAAAATACATGAACCAGTATATATATTGACAGCACTTCAAAAATTTTGTAAATATAATATAATGTATACACATAATGTTGTAAATATAATTATTCAAGAAAAAGGGAAACAAAATATGCAGATACATTATTCCCCCATAACTTTTCATAAACACTCAAGACTATTTCGTCATTGAAGCGGAATGAACGTTATTTTTCAAAGCGGTGGTATAGCTTCGTACTTAACATTTCAAGTTTCCCAGAAAATTATCCAAAGATCCAAATCGACCCCGACATAATATTATGAAAACTGGAAAAGCAATTTCTATTCTCGCGGGAATTTTTTTATAATATCCCATCAACTAAGAAAGTCAAATGTACGTAGATGAGTTTAAATAAATGGTAATATTGATTTTAAGATTTACCTTATCCTTCGTCGTAAGCAAACATTATTCGTAACAATTTTTCATTTCATCACGATCATCATAATCCCAGAGATTACAATGACCTTAAGACGGAGACCAGCCAACGTTTGCACCACGCTGATCACCGGTGTTCACTCTCCGCTACTCGCACGCTCTGGCGTAATTGAGATTACTGCTGTGACCATGTGTAACTGAGATCAACTGACACATTTTTCAAGCAGCAAGAATCACTGACTCACGTGGTATATTCTCCCAACGCGTGTGCTTTCATTGGGGAGGGAAAACAGCTGTTGCGAGTGAAATGACGATCACACTCCGTTATAACCAACGCGCCAAATACGAACCAGAGTGGAATATCAACGTGCGAGAAAAATAGGTGATAATGACTTAATCGAACAAACAGACATTTTGGTGTAAAATAAAAACAAACAATTACTCGATTGATAATGATAAAATAAACCGATCCACAGTATTTACTGCTACAACGTATGAACGAGGTGTTATTTAACCATAGGACTATCTGTGATCCCCAGCAGGTACACAAATTTTTGAGGAAGTTCAAGAACTACGCGCACTAGGACGGTCGGCACCAAGATCTTTTCTTATTGTTGTATTTGTAAATGAGAAATGTAGTGTGCTGTTTAAGTTTATCAACGTGGAGCGATAGGAGTTGGGTGGTAGGCCTTTGTTAGTGGGTGGGCCGGTTAGCTGGGTTTACCAACAACTTGACCCACGTGGAAGGGTTAGTAGAAGTAGTTAGTAATAGTTAGAGCACAGACTATATAATAATAATAATAATAATAATAATAATAATAATAATAATAATAATAATAATAATAATAATAATAATAATAATAATAACAGAGAATAATAATAACAGAGAATAATAATAATAAGTCTTTATTAAGTAGCGAGAGTCAGACCATAAGGTCTGCTCTACCGTCTTACCACATAAGAAAAAAGTACAATTTATACAGAAGTAGAGAAATAAGGG
>NNCF01126876.1:640138-676643 GCA_002313205.1 Laupala kohalensis
ATAATAATAATAATAATAATAATAATAATAATAATAATAATAATAATAATAATAATAATAATAATAATAATAATAATAACAGAGATTTTCCATTTTAAGGAAAAATAAAAATTTCATTTTAAGTCTAAAACTGGGAATTATACAAAATTATACTCATTACATATATTTAATTAATATATACACATAATTAATTAATTAATTAAATATTACACACATAAATTGTGAGCGTTTGAGCACCCTCCACAATAAATTTGGCATACACCACTGGTACTGATGGTTAGCGACCAATACAAAAGACATTGATTCGATGTATTGTTAGTATTATGGATATTTTCTTTTCTTTTTTCTTGTGTAAAAATACATATTTACAATAAGCCAAGCTCTATAGTTATTTATATAATATTTACTCCTATTTTGCTTATTAGAATTACATGCAAATATAAATTGAAAAGCAAATATTACAAAGGTATAATATGATCCAATAAAGTAAATTAGTGAGTTTATCTTTTTTCCACTTAATCAATCAGTAATGTGCGGTCCCGGTGAAATAATCAACTGCGAAGTACTCTGGGTGCGATAGTGTAAGCGGGTTATGTATGCTCTATTCCCAAAATACTGATGACAGAGTGTCACTTGAGAAAAGTGAAGAGAGAGAGAACGGAAGTTTTCACTGATCTAAACATTACGATACATTTATTACCAAATATTTACTAGAGCAAAAGAGTATGAAGATTGGGTCAGCTAATAAAACACGGGTGGCCCCCACCAAACCCTACGACGCAGATCCCCCCCCCCCGAAAAAAAATGACACTCTTCCTCCCCCGCTTTGAGTAACTTCCAAACAATAATCCAAAAATATGAGAAATATTTTACATCTTTATCCCTTTTATTTACCCTAGCTCCATAATACAAAAAATCTGGAGAGTGCCCTACTTAACTCTCCAATTACAATTCATAAAAAAACTTTTAAATATATTTAAAAAATCACAGAATAATATTAAGATTTCATATACATTTCAGTTTTAATAGTGATGTATACTTATTTATTTGTTTATTCTGACTATTTGTTATTCTTATTATTCTTACTATTTGATTATTCGTATCCTATTGTATATATATCTACTAGCAGAAATAATATACATTTAAGGGGAATGGTTTGAATTTTAATGACTATTGCAGAGTGGGGATACCGCATTACCGCGCCGCTGCGATCAGACACGTGAGATCGACCGAGTGTTGAGTGTCATACAACGAAAGAGTTGGACAGTCAATAAACGACATAGCACTCCTCGGGGGGTGTCTGCAATCGTTACACTGCATTACCGTGGGTTACGGGATGCAGCTTTACTGTTACATAACGCTGCTTTATGCTTTTAACCTTAAAGTTTGTCACTCCAATCCATGTACTTACCCGCTCTGAGGGCACAGAGGAATGAGGAACGAAGAATGAAATCAATAAATCAAAATTTGTCCCTACATTTTTCCGAAAACAAGTAAAACTTTTCTCACGAGACGGGGGAGAGAAGGTAGAGTTACGTAATGATAGGGTGAGGGGGATAGGTATCATAAGCGATATAGAGAGGGGGTGCTACAAATAGTAATTTTAGCATTACGGAATTTATGGACGACCCATTATTGTAGAAATTCCAGCCATGCCAGTGTTTTAAAGAGTATTATCGGAAGTGGGACAGGCACCGCGCCAGTGTCCGCAGTAGCGTACCTATAAGGGAGCGGTTCTTCCTAGGTCTCATTCTCTAAGGGAACTCCAAATCTGAAATGTATTCTGAAAATTTGTATAATAGTAGAATTAATTGCTGAGCTAATTATGAAAAGTAAAACATTTCTTTAAAATATAGATTTGTTCTTGATGATTTAAACTTTTTAAACACTGGTTCACTGGATACATGGGAAAACATAGTGTGACGCTTCCATACGAGGGGTCTCACAAGAAGACTCGCCCCGGACTCATTAAGTATAGGTACCCCGCTGAGAGGCCGACTGAAGGACTAAATTTCACTCAGTCGACTTGTTGAACGGATACGGTAACGAAAGGTCCTGTATCAAGACTTATATTACGTGACAACTATTACGTTTTCAGCGCTCCGTAGGCTAAAAATACGAAGCAAGGCGGAATGTCGACGAGTGACATCGGCACCGCGTAAGATCTTGAATAGAACAGTTGAGCTCAGTGGCGGCGATCAGAGGGGGAGGGCGTGGGGGCAGACGCCCTCCATTTTAAGGAAAAATAAAAATTTCATTTTAAGTCTAAAACTGGGAATTATACAAAAATTACACCATACTTGATGCGGTAATCAACAATTGTTTTTCCTATATTTAAAATATTATTCCATTATTTAAAACAAACTTAGTGGAAATATGCAGAAAATGTCATGTAAATGAAAATTGTCAATAATTTTTTGCCCTCCCACTTTTGATTCCCAATTACATGGCTGAGCTAACATACCCAGTAACATAATATCAAATCCTTTGTTATCTGGATAATCTCGTAATTTCAATACCTCCTAATACCTTTGACACCATATCCAGATTTTGCATTTATGATTTCTAATAATTGTTTGTCATGCCTTTCAGATGTGCATCTGTGAAGAGTTGTACTAGTAGACAAAACATGCAGTAATTCTTCCCCATCTCCTCCCCAACACACTTTTAATGGAATATGTGGTGCTGCTCAGCCATCAGATTTGACACACCCAATACTCAAAGGAATATTTAGAATAAAATTTATTTTTGTTTCTCATAATAGCGAAACTCCAGACCCATCCTCTGGTTTAAAACACAGTATATAACATTACAAGCATTCTATACAAGTACCCTTGCATGGCAAGTATAAATCTCTTTTGTGTATAAGAAAATTATTAATTATTATGAGGAATTGGAAAACAATTATTCATTGTAGTTAGATAAGTAAAAGATTTTCAATTTTGAAGTAATAGCTAAAAGGAAAAGCAAATTTAACAAAACAATAATCACGTGGCTGATTTTTATTCAACAACTCTGTAAAATTTACCCATACCATTTTCATAGCAAAAATACATTTCTTATTTATACATTTACTATGTTACATAATTATTTAAAGTGTTATTTATATATATATTTATTACATACTTTAAGTTATCAGGAATATCTTATTCGATTTCAAATTTTGTGAACACAACCATGAGCAATAAAACAATAGGGACATATTATAAATTTGACATTACCATAAAAATCTTCCTTAGCTTTCCTTATTACATATACTCGTTGAAGTAACATCTATTTCTAAGTCGTATAGAAATTATTTGGCAGATTCATGTGACAAATTTAGATATTGTATTTACAAAAAAATATAATATAAAAATAAATTTGTCTTTAAGACCACTGCAAATAAATGTAAAGTCACTAAAGGAAATTAACTTCCTTCTCAACCAACTGTCAGAAACATTATGACAAACAAGTACATCAAAATGATTACATCTATTACAAACATGAATGAGCAGTGAATATTATTAAAAATACTCACAACATCAAAGATCAATGAAGTCAAATTCCTACCTTGAACAAAACTGATATCTATTCTTATTTGCTGTTCATTCTTAAAGAATCTAAAATCAATCATGAATGCTAGCACATTGATAAGTATCTCAGTACCAAGATCGTATCTTTTCTGACAACATCTCATAAACAGGTGCATCAGATAAGAGAGATCAAGATGTAAAACAACCTGGGTTACACTACTATTATACACAATCTATTAGCAGTCTTGAGAAAGAAAGTTTCAAAACTGAAAAATATATATTAAGAAACAAATTTTATATGACATTAAAATATTGGTTAAAACTATTAACACTTTTCCTTTAATGTAGGATGCAATTATTTGGTAGGTTTTCAGAGCTGGGCTTGCGAACCTCGCCAAGATGGTTGAGCACCACCAAAATTCATATGAGCATATCCAGTGGAATATCCAACACTGCCATAAAGTTCCGAACCAGGAGAGTGACTTCCCTGTTAACAAAACAGGGTATATTGATAAACAAATATTACATTATAGTTTCTATATCCTTGAATAATGAAATATATATATAACAAAATCCTTTTTTTGATCCTTTCCCAAATAAAAGAAAATGAAGCACATTATTGATGTACTGTTACATTATTTATTTAGACATTTAAACTAAGGGAAAATGACACAACTTTTAAAAGTAAAATTAAGATGTCCATGGATGAATACTTGAGAAGTATATTACAGACAATCTATAATGTCTTAAATTTTTTAAAAATTCATAATAGATTGAACGCTTGATTAATTGCCTTGATTTTTAAGGAATTCTACACTGAAAATATGGGTAAAATAGTAATTTAGAAAATAATTTTTGAAATGAAAACATGAACTAAAATTAAATCTTATATGAACAGAAATTTTGAGAGTTCAAGATTATGAGAGTAAGTTTTTATTAGGAATTTTTTGTTTCTATATGGTAATCTTCTTGACATGGGTATGATATGAGTATGATGAGATAAATAAATGGGATACTAACCTGCAAGAATCTACTGAGTTCTTCTTGTGTGTCAAAAATCATCACAACAAATGGAGAACCAGGTACCAATTCACCAGCCCATTTAACTTCCACTCTATAATCTCCAGGCTCAGTAGGATCATACTTACATAAAATGGTTCTATCTTTTTGACTCTCTCTTTGCATTTCAACACGGAAAGCTCCTGAAAAATGGAATTTCATGAAAAACGTACCAGATAAGTTTTACTTATACTTCAGATAAGAATTTGTTCTCGTTGCATTAAAAAGTTGACTAATATTTAATGAAGAAAAGGGTTGAAAAAATATTAAAGCATGAACAAAGTGGGTCTGTATCAGGTTTCCTCAGGGTTCTCCTATTTCCTCTGCCATTCATCATCTACCTTAATTTAATCAACCTTTCATTTTTCCCCTTTACACCCGCTAAGGTTTTTAGAACCTCCACACATACCTGAACAATAGAGAACAATCTCTTCACACTTAAAGCCCTATTAGAAATAAAATTTATTTAATAATTTGCTCATTATTTTATTTTCAATAATATATATAAATCTGATATTATACACATTTATTTTATTGCAACATTTTTCTTTCTCCTTACTATTAAGAAATATTTGTGTCACAGATATTTTCAATGTTAACGATTATAAGGCAATAAATTTATCTTCAGATAAGATACACACAAGGGCTATTATACTGATAGGAGAACATTGATAATGACCATATCATCCTTATCAAAGAGCATATTGTCATTCATAAAAAGAAGGAAACTCAAAGAACAAAGATGTTATAAAAATAACTTCATTAAAACAAGGAACTTTTGTATTCAGCATTTAGTGTTTGACAAAGTTAAATTAGATTTTTGAGATTTGATTAGCTGCAATATTTGGAAGTAATTGATACTATAGGAAGTAATGAATAATATTAGGAATATAAAGCAACCATAACTCAAAATATTAATATTATGTGATAAATCATTGGATTTGATATGTCTTTAGAAAATGCCTTTCTTATGTGATTCTATTACACATGACTTACCTTTAGGACCCCGTATTCGCACAGTAAGTTGCCCTGCACCTGCACCTCTAGTATCACAAATGAAGCGACTCTGGAATGAAGCCAACACTCCATGTTCAACTCCCGGTCCATATACACGTACTTTGCTTGGATCTGGAGCCCCAGCTACACGGAGAGCAAATGGACTGCCTGTGACATGCTCCCCTTTGAACAAAAAGTAAAAAAATGATTTTTCAAAAGTCATTGTTGAGAGAATCTTCCAGATATTTAATAGTGTTTTAAAAATTGCTCTCAAGTATACCCAAAAATTTCTTCAGTGGGGCCCTCCTATTTTGAAATATTTTAAACCAAGAAGACGTGCAGAAAAAGGAGAGAGGGGGAAAATAAAGCAAAACTAGTATGTTTTTGCTAAAATAGAATTTTCAACCTGTTAAGTGTTTTATATCATTGTACACTACTTTGTTTTTTCAAAAACACTTTATTTTCCAGAAATATTGAGAAAAGTATATGTCGGAGACACTTCTATTTGGGAAGAAACTTGTCAGGTATCTAGGGGTGATCTTGGATGCCAGGTTCAGTTGGTCAGAAGGTGGAGAAGGCTCGCAAAATCTTCTGGAACTGTTGTAGAGCTGGGAGGACATAAGGACTAGGATCAAAAGTGATTCATTGGCTCTCTATTTCTGTCATTAAGGCCTATGGTTACTTTCACGTCATTGGTCTGGAGGCCTGGCTACAGGGTAAGGACAGCAATTACCAGGCTAAATAGCATACAAAGACTACCCTGTCTTTGAATAACTGGGGTTCTGGGAACTAATCCACTCAATTCCATAGAGGTGCTTTTGATCTTCCTGCCACTACACTTGTATCTTAAGGATATGGCAAGCATGGGTGCATACCACTTGTGGCCACTCAGTGGGTAATCCTTTGAGGATCCTCTGAAATGATGCACTTCAACTCTGACAAGGCTTCAGGAAGCAAGACCCATAGTAGGGATGATTGGAGACTTGATGGAACCTGAGTATAATTTGGATAAAAAATTCTGCACGGTGATCCCCACAAGGGAGCACATTATCCATAGTAAGAGGTACAAAGGGCCTTTGAGACTGACATTCAGGGCTCTGTTCATAACCAGGTCCACCCAATTTTTAAAGTGTACTAATCTAATCTAATCTAATCTAATCTAATCTAATCTAATCTAATGTCCCTTGTTGCTTGAGTAATCTGTAGTGAAGAAGAACATGGATATGGGTAGTATTGAAAAACAAATTTACACTGCAATATAGTGAAATTTTCTTGTTGATATGATAACAAATTATAAATCAATGTAAAAATATTGAGTCCATTCTTTCAACTCAATTTCAACTGATCAGAAGATATGCAAATGATTATTTGCTCCAATTACACACAGTAAAGTTTTGTTTGTTACATTAATTTTTATTCTTTGTTGCTTCAATAAATTCAGAGTTGAATTGATTGTATGTTCCAACTTTATACAAGAGGCAATGGTAGATGAGTTTACAGTAAGGAAGAATTCTTTTCTTCTCTTAATTTTGAAAGGTTAGTTTCTGAGACAAAATTTAAGTTCACCAAGTTTGTAAATACCACAGAACAATGACTTCATAACATCCAATAAAGAAAATAAACTGTATTATTGATGACTGGTTAAGACTGAAGGATCTAATAATAATTACCCTAAGTGTAATGGCTTTAAAGTATTTTGTACAATCAGAAAATTGTATTTATTTCACTCGAGAAGTAATTATTTCACTTGTAGAGGAAGATAATTTTAAATTAATATTTGTTTACTTCATTAGAAATGGCTATGCTTTAGAGGAAAATCTCAAATGCAGTTGGTTAAAAGCATTGCTATTTAATGAATAAACTGAAAGAATGAGCATTAACAATTCATTGGAGAAGACTTCTGCCTTGACTATCTGAGCCACATGGCTGTCTCTGCAAATACTGTTCACTGCTAATATTTTTCAATTGTCCTTTACACAATTATCCATCCCCATTATTTTCTCAGCTTCATTTTCCACAAGAGGAATCTCAACTTCCAGAATTTTCCTTACCTCCATACTTAATTGTAAGTGCATGTCGACCAGCTTCTTGTGGTTTAACATTGAGGGTGAAAGTTCCATCTCCATGTTCATACAACTCACAATAAGCAACTTTATGTGGACCAACACAGTGAGCTGTTAGTTCACCAGGTCCAGCACGTCGTGTATCAATGAAGCTACGGATCTCTTTGCCAACAGTGCCCACTCTTAAGCCATCTCCAGAACACACCACATGACTAGCATCTGCTACAGCTGTTACAGCCACTTTCAAGGGGCAGCCCTTTACTTGCCTAGGACCCAAGACAATATATTAATCTTCACATAAAAATGTTTTAACATAAAAAATATCATTGCAATTTGATACACTCCGAGAAACTGAAGAACAAGACAAACTCCTAGACATCAATATAAAAAAAGGGAGGACATATATACATATGAGGCCTATTCAAGAAAACTCTGAGCTTCCAAATCTATTGTCATCATGACTACTAAATTCCTACAGTCAGGAAAGATGAAGAATTCACTGTTTTACAATCAGAGATAATGATTTTTATTAAAAAATCCTGGTTGATTTTAATGAATAATATTTCAATGTATATAGAAGAACCTTGTTTATCCCCTCTTTCTCTGGATCAATTTTATTATAAAAATATAACCTTTTTATACACAATTTTGCTCCATTGCTTAAGAAAAGTTTTAAAAATGGAAGTTTATGCAAGACCTATAAATCAAAATAGACATTCACTCATTTAATTCAATAAATTCTTCTTTGGAATAAAAGTTACAACTGTAACTACAACACACAAAATTATGTATACTGAATTGGATCTCACAATCTATCATTTTATTCTTTGGTCAATATTCAATGTTTTATAGATATTTATATAACTGAATCTTCATGTAGAGTAAATGATCATATGTTCTCTAGCAATGCAATGTTCTCTCTATATCGCATTGTTTTATTATATTTTTTTACTATACTATGCAGATTTCCAGATTTTTTATTACACTCCAGATCACAGTTGGTTCCAGTAAGTCTGTATACACAAGTTCTACTGTATTTAAAGATAATAAGAATAGTCATCAGCTTTTAATATTTAATGTTACTATTAAATATTGTTAATTGTTGATTATCTATTTGATGGGTTGATGTATTTTATTTATAGATAATATTTATAATATTTGTGTTGTAAAAACATGATTTTCAAACAGAAATGCTCCCCAGATCCTTCCCCGGTTAGCCCCCACCTTGACTATGGTTTAGATCTGCCACTGGTCACCAGCTTATTCACTGAGAGTCATGTGTCATGGAAATTACATCAACAACCATTAATAATTCCTCCAAATTTAAGACATTTACATAAAAAATTATTTTTAACTCACAACTCACAAATGTTTACCCTTAGGTGAGAATATGCTTTTGGGGAAGCTTACCCTCATCATACCTGCGTAAATCCAACCTGAATGCTTTCAACCAAACAGTAAGTTTAAGTGAAGTTGTGAGTAAAAGCATAATTTACTTTCATTTATTGTAGTATGACTTTACTGGGTGAAAGTCATGAAGAATTTTGTTTAAAAATATGTTTATAATTAATTTCTTAGCTCATTATTGTACTTAAGATCTGTAATATCCTTTTATTTAAATGTAGTTTGGGTACTTTGGTTAAATAATGGAAAAGTCACATGCTTCCACAGCGCAAATTCTCCATATTTAATTTGAATGTATGTAGACTCAGCAGTGCTTTACATTTAATTGCTAATAGTTTTAATAAATGGAACAAGTATTCACAATTTTCTTTTTCTTATTTTCCTTACCTGTCAGACCACATGACGTTGAGGAGATAAGCGCCAGGTATTACAGGAGTGTATGTAGCTCTGTAAACATTCCCACCAAGATGTTGAAGATTTACCCTAATATCTGCTTTCATTCCTGTAAGGGTTACTTCTGGGAAACCTAAGAAGAAAGAATCAAAATTTTAATAACATTGTAGAATAAAAGTGAAGTGAGTTTTTGAGGTATAACTTGAAGTAATTCATGGAGCAGTGTGTAATAATTATAAAAAATTCTAACATGATTAATTATTAAAATCATCTATTAATTAATTCAAAGATTGCAAAAAAGAATATTTGAAATATTATTCCACCAAAGATTTCAAAAAGATAATATCTTCCTAATTCTCCATAGTGCATTTAATAATCAATTTTTAATACATTAACAAATGAATTGTTAATTATGAAAAATAGAACCGGAAAAACTTCTGAAAGAACAAATGTATATGCACCTGGTCCAGCTTGTGAGCCATCAATGGTGAACTCTGCTTCTTCATGAGCTTTAGCTCCTGCAAGTCCACGCCCAGTAAGAACCACACGCACAGGTTGTGCTGAAGAACTATTCCCGCCTTCAGGACCATCAGCTATTGCCAAGACAGGTGAGCGAGGCAGAGGAAACCCACCAAATTGTAAGTACAGCAAATGTTCTCCAGCAGCTCTAGGAGTCAACAAGAGTCTTGCTCGTGATCCACCTGCTACTTCCACAGCAACTGGTACTGCATCACCAGCTGGTCCTCGACATTCAGCTGTGAGCTGACCTGTATACAGGAATACACAAGATCACACCAGAAAACAACAATGTTAAAAAATGTTATACATTTACAAAAGAGACATGATTGATCATTTTTTAGTTTCTCAAACACACATAATACAAACATGTTCGTTATTAATTTAGGTCAATATCATGTTTTGGCCATACATTTCCTTTTAAAAGATTTAAATCAAAACGAAATTGTAAAGGGATTTCTTTTAAAGGACACTTTTCAATATTGCTAAATACGTAGATAATTTATATACATTTACACCGCAATATTCAATATTATATCTTACCTGGTCCTGCTTCTCCCAGTTCAAAAGAGATCTTCTTTGTCTGATGCAGTGCAAGTTCTAGTCGTCCTTCATTATCTGTGAATGCTTCCCAGCCACCAATGACTCTCACCTTACGAGGATCAACAACTTTTGGATGGAATGGTGAACCTAAAAATATTAGGAAATTTTTCATTAGCATTTATAGTGGGAGTTTGGATAAAGAGCTATGAACAGTACAATATTTTTTGTTATATCACTTTACTTCTAAGTAAAGGCTCATATATATTCATAGCTAGCTTGTTTCTTTTTTGATACAAACCGACTTACTTTGTGGAAAATTTTACAGACTGTTTTTTATTTTTCACAATTAATGAGTCCTTATTTTGCAAAAAAAAAAAAAAAAGAAAAAAGAAAAAAAGAACCACATTTTTGGTAGCCATACCAACATTTACTGATTTGATCGCATTCTTTCCCAATTTTCTTTTCAAGCTCTCAACATGCCCTCTGAGAGAATTTCAATTTCTCAGCTGAGAAAACTGAGTGATTTTATAATTAACTACATTTAATAATGCTATAGAAATGTTATCAATAATTTGAAACATGAAATAATTTCTCAAATTTGAAACGACAAGCACTCATGGTTGAAAGAGTAGTGCTATCTGCTGAAATATATGATCTGATATAATAGATACCAACCAATATTAATCTTTCAATTCTTTCTATTGATATAAACAGAACATGAAGCAATGATTCCATCTAGGACACACAGAAAAGCACTGGCATCATCTGATAATTTTCAGAGGTGCATAAAAATTAAGGTACTTTCAAAATGCTTACCTGGTACTGGTGATCCATCCCAGCAGACTTGAACATCAAAAACACCAACTTCTCTAGGAGTATAGCTAACAGAATAGGCTCCATCACCTTCTTCCTCTAATGTACATGTGGCTGTACTATCAGGCCCATCAACTTGAATTGATGGTTTACCCATGAGTCCAGTCCCAATTACCTAATAAGAAATAACATGCATTTTAAATTTGTTTCATGACAATAGGTTAAATTACTAAAAAATGTATTTAAATGGCAAGCAAAAATTGAGAGGGATATGTTAAAATAATATTTTGAAACTGTTTATTTTGATATTTTAATTTCCAAGTACCCATATTTCATTACCCTCCTTTAAGACAAAACAAGTCACATTATAATATGAAATTCAAATTCAAAATAGAAAATTACTAAATCACACATCACTTACTAATAACCAATGTAAACCTAACCTGCACACCTCAAAACTATATCCTCAAGTAATGTGAGAAAAGAAAGAATTTATTTAGAATCTTTGTGAGAATGATACATAACAATTGTAACCTCAGAAGAAATAGTTCAGAAGAACCTGCTTTAGAAGAAATAGTCTAGTTCACAAACACAACACTCGTAATAAGGCTAATATTCATTGTCCTGGCATGTCAACAACTCTTTGCCTAAGAGGCCCTTATCATTCAGGAATAATTTTGTATAATTCCCTTCCCAAAAATCTAAAAGATATAAATAAATTGAATCTCTTTAAATCCGCAGTTAAAAGCTTTTTAATGTGCTATTGTTTCTATAATATGAAAGAATTTACAGATTTTAATAAATTAAGTGAATGAGAGTTTCAATTTCCTAATAAATATTGTTTTCCACATGACTTCGGATGGTGTAGGTGATGTTAATATCTCTTATACTTTATCACACCATTGTTATTGTACTTTAGATATTGATTAAATTCCTTTTTCATAAATGTTGAGTTTGCTCCCTTGTTTATTAATAGTTTAATTCTAACTGTAGGCAACCTTGGCATGGTTGTGTACATTATCTCTGTAGCCCCATCCTGGCCCGGGTTATC
Organism: Laupala kohalensis; assembly: GCA_002313205.1. NCBI lineage: Eukaryota > Metazoa > Arthropoda > Insecta > Orthoptera > Trigonidiidae > Laupala > Laupala kohalensis. Next base: position 652,492 of record NNCF01126876.1, read on the forward strand.
CTCCAGTTTTCCTCCGGATAGTGGCGGATTTTCTTTGGGTGGGAATGTCATTAATACTTTTGTTTTATTAATCTTGAATTTTTACTGCACTAATATCTTCAATTTATTTTGAATAATAATTTTTTTTTAAATATTAAATCCGCCACTGCTCTTGGGCCCTTGATCGGAATTGATGGGATGGTCCCTTGCTTGTCTCCAAAGAGTAACTTTGTTTATTGCAACCCCCCACCCCCACCCCACATGATCCTACACAGCTTGAAACTGCTTTTTTGACAATAAAGTTTATTTATTTAACCTATTATTAAATTATGAATTGAAGAGTACAATTAGATTTCATAAAACAATAATATATAACAATGGAAATCAATACAACTTATTTGTTAATAATTTTAAAATGTATATGAATATAAATAATTTTTTTGGTATCATCTATTGAATTATCATAATACAGCTTGCATACTGGATCACAGTGTGAATTATTAAAAGCAAACACTTCAAATATTTCCTAAAGAAATATACATATTGATGTCAGGTTTTCACTAAAATAAGTCATGACAGGGGGTAATCAATTTTAAATGATGGCTAGCCTTTTTATCTATGGAGATATTGACATGTTTATTGTTTTCTTAAAAGGAACTTTTTTTTCAGCATTGCCATAAACCTCCAAAAACCTAATAAATGATAAAACCTTTATTGAATTTGATAACCGAGCTACCAATATTAAAACATTTCCAATTATAATGAATAGGATTGACCATTTTGTGTGTTCAGTCAAAAAAAAATCTCTCCATGATGCCAGAAAGGCCACATTGTTTTCATTCATTAAATTCAGAAATGCATAAATAGTGGTGGTGCTGTCACACTAATGCCGTTCTTTAAAAGTCAATAAATGAAATATTATTAGATTAATCATTTTCGAGGTTGAAGGCAGCTCTGAAAAAAATATTCAGTTCCATATTCAAAATCAATAAAAATGTGAATATCTCTAGACCCTCTAGAGCTGAAGGTTACCCATCACAACATATTTTAGTAAGTTTAAAACTGCACTTTGATATCTTTAAGCATTTAGGACATATTCAAGATGTTAGCTTTAACTGATTTACCCTAGAGTTTTCTCATCAATTGAATTTAAAAACTAATTAGACTTATGTCCTAAAAAATATAAAAAAGATCACTAACCTTAAAAGTGGCAGGACAATCCACTTGCCCACAAACTAAACCATCTCCCGATGCTTTTGCAATACCAAGATCTTCCACTGTGAATGTCAATGGAGACCCTAAAATACATAAAAAATAAAACATTTATCAAGTTCATATCAATACTGAAACAGGGGACTTAGATATATTAATGAGCAAATACCTGGAACCTCCTCTCCTCCATACGTGATACTGAAGCGGTAGTTACCAGCTACAGATGGACAGAATTCTATTAAATCTGTATCTGCTTCATCAGGAGAACTCTTTACTTCCAATGGCAGATCCTGTCCAAGGGGTGATGTTACAGTTACATCAAGTTCAGCAAAACCAGCATCTTTTCTTAATACTGGAACAGGAATAATATTAATTCTTCATCACAGTGAAAATAGAAAAGTAATTACAAAAAATTATAATTATATAAACTACATTTTGGAAACAAAGAGGATATATTTTTGGGTAACTTTCTATTGTTTTGCTGATTTACAATTACAGAAAGCACAAAAATTTTATTTTAAGTTACATTTTGCATCCAAGAGTACTCAAAACACTATTATTAAAAAAGGAGGGAACTAATCTTTTACTCAACTTAAGAGTTGAAGAACAACTGAAGAAAGTGCATCAGAGCACTATCATGAAACTGGATACACTGTATTTATTTTTCATGCATTTACCCACATAGCAGAAACAGCATATTCAAGAAACCACTTTCTAGGCTTAGTCCTATTATTTGGAGTTGGCTCTCCTAGTTATTCTTAACTAGAACAATCGATCCTGGGTCATCCGAGCATCATTCATGTTCCTGTTTACTCTAGTCAATCACGTCTTCCAAGTCTCTTTGACAGGGGAAACATTTCAATAACTTGCTATGTCATGTGTTCAGGTGGTTGACATATGAATATTCAAGGAACCATTAAATAAAGATTGAATAGGAGATAACTTTCTCTACAAATGAATAATTTATTATCAAAATAGCAATCAAACCGCGTACATATAACCTTGTAGAGGACAATAAACTACTTTTCTTTCTAGAATAAAAACAAGGACAATCCCATCAATTCCAATCATATGGTGCAAAAGCAGTGGCGGTTTTAACATTTCTGTGCCTCCCAGGCAAAATCATGATATGCAACCCCTTAAAATAGGAACCAAAATAGCTACCCTCATGTTTTAATATCAGAATACTAACAAATTATATTCTTATATTATATAAAAAAACAGTTTTTAACAAATAATATAGTTACCAATTTATTATTCCCAAAATGAATTGTAAAATCATCAGGCCCAACCCTAGTGGGACAGTAAATAATTCCATATCTATCTGTTAAACAACCAGAGAAAAATCCAAGTAGGGATGGATTTATGAATTTCTTTATTCAAAATATTATACAAGACAGCTATTTCTCCTTTTAAACATTGGTTCTACAGAATCAATAAGAGAGTTTAAATTACTAAATCTCCCAAGCCAAATTTCAGTCACTCACCATTCCGTATACTATGTTATTAGTAAAAAAACAACTCTTACATTTGAAAGCAATTTTGTCATTGACAGATACAGACTGCGCACCCACATCTGCCAATTTAATTTTGGAGGCATCGTACACTTGGCAATAATAAGGAGAGCCTCTGACCGCCCTGGCTCCCTGGGACACTTCAATTTTGTATATACCTGAAAGAGGGAATATAAAAATAAGTTAATATGTATCATTAGAATTTCCATCATTAATCAGAAAGAAGAATCTCCCAAAGAGATTTGTAATCATTCTGTATGTTTTCAGGTGTTAATAAATGTGATATTTAACCTTTTCTAACCTCAACAATACTTTTTCATTCAAGGATGGACCTCCACATTTAAACAACTTTTAATTAGTATTATTGGTGGCCATACAAAATAAATTGAAGAAGTCATTTCTAATTAATTGAATACTTACAAAGGTATTAAACTATTTAGTAATTTGCATTTAAATACTGCTTCTCTAGTCAGCTTTTAAAACCAACTCAAACAAATGTTCAAATATAGAAAAATCAATGTGATAATGACAGAGTATACAGAAGATTTATATTCATTTTTGAAGCTATTAGTAATATGTCTAATGGAACCTTGAAACTCACCAGCATTAGATGCAGTGAATTCAGCCAAAAGGTTTCCATCTTTTTGTTGATAACATCTAACCGGGACAGCAGCACCTTGTGGCCCAGTAATAAGAACATCAAAATCCTTTGTTGGAAGTCCTAAAGTTTCTATTACAAAACTAGTGGTTCTACCAGCTCGAGATTGATATAAACCAAGACCTGTAGCCATAACATCCTGTCCCACAGCTGGATTTCTTACTGGTACCTCCATAGGACATCCTGAAAGATGGTTCAGTGAATTTAATTTATGACTAATTTATTATTCACAAATTTGCATGATAAATTTTCATAACTTACTACAACTAGAAGTTTTAAATCATCATAAAACTAAACATATAATCTTTATAATTAATCATAAATTCCCTAAAATGCTCTCTTATTGTGAAATATAATAAAAAATGCATAGTAAGTATTTGTATCAGATTATATTATTTAATGAGCTAACATTGTGGCAAAGCAAGGATCACTATTATACTGAATTACCTGCAATATGCATGCCATTTAATTTCACATCCACTCTATGAGGAACAGCCAATTTTGGGTGAAATATGATTTCATGAAGACCTTCCCCAATATCTCTTATTGTGTTCTTTACTTCTTGACCAGCGGCTCTTACACTCACAGTTAAAACACCACGACCAGCTGCTGAGGAGTCAACTGAAAGAAGAGTTGAGAAAAGAATTACTAAAATGATAATTTTTCATAAACTTCTCAAACAAATTTTTGGCCACAAAAGTAAAAACAAACCACGAAATGTTGAAGCTCTATGACAAAATGCATCTTCTAATTCGATAATACGGGCTTGTCTTGGATCAAAAACATGAACCGTATAAGGTGTTTTACTGATTGGTTGCCCATCTTGCAAAATTGCAACACTATGAGGTCCCACAGACACTGGCACATACTCTGCTCTCCATAAACCAGAAGGTAGCCTTCGTACTGCACATGGAACCCTGGTACCCATAGGTCCTGTAACAAAATATCAACCAGTAGTAGAAAAAGAATTTTTTTTTTAAACTTAAAAAATAAAATTTTATACCTGTCACTTCTGCATCTAAGCGACCTTCCAGACCCCTTGGATCAATATCCATTATGGCTGTTATTCCCACAGCAACATCTCTCAGTCCATCTCCTCTGACGCTCACAACTCTTGGTTCCCTTGGATGAGAACGTCTACCACTAACTAATATTACGTCGCAATGGAAAGGGCTTCCTAAGAAGTGAAAATAAAACCATAACTCTTCCTCTGTATTTTCTTTTTAAACTAATTGAATAACGTTACACACATTTCTAAGATGATTTCTAAGGAAAATGTTTTCTGTAATGCATGAAGATATAAACCTTGGCCAAAACAGGAATTATTTTTATTATATGCTGATAAGTAAAATCAAAGCAAATGAAATCATATTCTAACTAATGAAAATAGGATGCAAATAAAATTAAAAATAGATTCTAATTTTTTTATTTCATTCAAGGAAATTGCATTTTCAGAAACCCCATATGAATAGATTTTTTAAACAACCTACCAGGTACATCCTCTTCATTGAAAGATATATTGACAAAATGTGGGGTCACTTCATGAGGCACGAACGTAACATCATATAGTCCTCTTGCACAAGCTACCACTTCTGCCTTCACAGTAGTCCGCTCAGTGCTTACAACTAGTTCAAGAGTACCCTCACCAGCTTCACTAGCATCAACAGTAAATGTGGAAGGTTTTCCTACCTAAAATCAAGTAAAAAAACTCTTTTTATCATAAAGTTTATCTTGAAACATGAGAATAATAGACAAAATGTTTTTAATAAAAAATAGTAATAGTTCTTTCATTTAAACTAATTTCCCTTCAATTCAAAATTAGCTGAAAGTTGAGACAAAATAAAATAAAATAATAGTAATTACAGAAAATTCTTTTTTTTTTTTAATTCTCTAATATCCAACAAGAAAAATAAAAACAAACAACACAAAATTTTTACCTTTGCTGTACCAAGGCCAGTTACTTTCACTTTCTCAACATCATACACATTGCATGCAAAGGGACTTCCCTTGACCAGTTCCCCATCAAGATTTACTGCCAAACTATATCGACCAACTTCAGTCGGAGTAAACTCTGCACAGAACTTTCCATCACGTGTTCGTGTGACTTGAGCTGACGACGTAAGTCCAGAGGGTGACGTCACAGTCGTAGTACATAAGGTCCCACTACTTCCAGGGAGGCCACCATCAATTGCATCTGTTGTTCCTGATGGAGCCTGGGGATCCACAAATAACTGAGCAACTTTACCAGCTGGAGCCATTTTAAGAGCTGATCCTGACACAAGTGCTTGACTTCCTGGTAGCACTCGACATGTAAAGGGTGAACCTAAACCAAACCCAAAATATCAATTAGTAACAAATATAAAAGATTGCATTTAATTTGATACTGTATTTAATGTACAAATAATGGATAATATGACTTAAAGATATCACCTGGTACAGGTTCTCCATTGAAACGAACACTCAGTGAATGAGGAGCTGCCTCCTGAGGCTTGAAATTGACCCGAAATTTTGCATTACCCTCAGCTTGTACATAATTAGGAACATTCCTTCCACCGACAGATACAATTATTTCCAAATTTCCTGCTCCAGCTTGACTTGCATTTACTACAAAATGAAAATAGATGTATATGGCATTTAGTCCAAGTAAACATAGAAACAGATAAATTGTTAATTCAATATATATTGAATGTGAATTTTAGTCACCTGTCATACATAATACTTTTAATGCATTTAAGTGATGCATTTGCTGAAGATGATATGAAATTTAAAGAGATCTTAACTTCAGAAAGAGTTTTGGTATTTAAAATTAAAAAAAAAAAAAAAAATGTATATACACATTTAATGAAATACTCACTGCTGAAGAAAACAGGTTTTCCTACTACGCCAGAATAAATATCGGTTACTTTCACTTTAGAAGCATCATAAGCTTTCACTAAGAAGGGTGATCCTTCAATGTGAGAACTTCCCAATTTTACTTCGACACTGTGGTCACCTAAATAAAAATAATATAAGTGCAATACAAACATTTGAAATAAATATATAATACACCAAGAGAATATTTAATATTGTACAAAAACAAGTACAACACATTTATTCCTTTTTTTTATAATTTGATATATTATATTTCAACATGATTAATATAATGAATATAATTTGAATTAATGATATAATTTGTTTGGAAGGAGACCAGTTATATGTACTTTTATAATCCATTAAAATCGAGGGACTGACCTTACGTTACCTTCATGTCAATAACTGCTTACAATAGTGTATCATCAGTGTAGGAACCATAGATTTTTCAAAGATATGAGAACATAAACAGAAGGTTATCTGAGATCTAGTAAAAATGCATACAGACTTCTAGAGAAAAAGGGCTTGTCTGCATTCATTATTGCGTTCACTTTTCAAAAGATTCTGGTAACAAATTTGACAGGGGTGTGAAAGGGAATTTAAAGAAAGTCTGCTTTTGAGAAGTGTCCAGTATGGGAAGTTTTTTGTATAAAAAAAATTATTACATTTTTAAAAAATATTTATTTCTTGTTCAGGCGAGTTACGATGAAGTTCAGGTCAAGAGGTCTGCTCTTCCACCTAACCTTGACTTGGGTAAACAAATCTTTGTACAGAAAAAATTTCAGGAATCAAAATTGAGCAAAAGGATAAAAGATTGCGTCTGTCATATATTTGTTATTCTACAATGTTATAGAATATTTTGGAAATCAAATAAACACAAACGCACTTTTGTTACTTTCGTAGTTTAAAATATAAGCCCCAGATAAACAAACAAAATGCTGCAATACAGAATTACACAGAATAACTGTTGCAACAATGGGAGCCAATTCATTTAAATAAGCACTTTAAGATCAAAAATGTGGGAAAGAGAAGCAAAGAGCCTTTTCTTTAAGCCAGTTTGGAACAAGTAAAAAGATTTTTTTTACTTTTAATTGCCTATAGAATATATAAATTTTTCATAATGAATGAATTACACCACCATGAAACTTGATTTGCCTAATGGCTTAAGTTTTTGAACTTTTGGAAAATGTTGTTCAAAAGAAAAATCTTAAGAATGAGATATGAATTTCACACAAAAATAATATGTTTACATAGTGACAAAAGATTAATAAGTTTTATAGTCAATTAACTGTTTACATGTAAATAGGTAACTTTAGTATTTTAGATAAATTATACTCACCAACATCTAATGGAGTAAATGATGCATTGTATCGACCTGGTGTCTGAGGATTTATTTCAGTAGGCAGTGATCTTCGAGCAGGGCCTAGAACAGTTACTTCAGGTTGTCCGAGTGTTGTATCAGCATCTATGATGAAACTAGCTTGTCGTCCCACAGAAACCTTCTCTAGCCCTTCACCTCCCGGAATAACACGAGCAGCTTCTGATACAAGACACTCAAATGGACTCCCTGCATAAGAATAAGTTAACATTTTTGTAATCTTCCCAACCATGATGAATTATTATGAGAGACAATAAATTATAAAAATGGGTAATTTAATAACTTTTTTCTCCATATGTTTCAACATTAAAAACAAAATTTTAAGTATGAATACACAATAACAATATATATCTTCATATGCACCAAAATCATAGTATTACCAATGCACCTTAGACAGGAGAGAGTCTAAAAAATAAGACTGAATGTTTTTGTCCATTGAAAAATATGCCTTATAATCGAAAGTCTATTTTAAAAATGAGAAACTTTATTAAATGTTATTGACAAATTAACAATGATACTATTCTTAGTACCTGGGACATCCTCCCCATTGAACCGTAAATCCACAGTGTGAGGAATTGCTTCTCGAGGAGTGAAGGAGATGGCATATGTATGAGGCCCTTGAGCTTGAGCAGAAGTGGGAACTCGCCCTCCATTTACAGTCACTTCCAAATTCCCTGGACCAGCTTCACGTGTTTCAACTGAAATGATGAGAGAAATTTTCAATGAAATCGAATCAATATATTAATAAAATGATATATTCCATTAAGCACATGTACAAATGTACATCAATTGGGCAATTATTACCACATCATTACTTTAATTCATGTACATAAACTAGGACATTACTTTCAATAGAGAATTAAAAATATTCAGAATATTTAAAGAAACTCACCCAAAAATGTTACTGGTTTGGAAACAAGCCCATGAGCTGCACCAGTCACACGTATAGCTGACACATCATATACCTTACAGGAGAATGGGGAGCCTGCAACAGGCACCTGACGGAAGGCGAGCATGATGCGATGTTCGCCTGCTGTGCGAGGAGTGAACTCGACTTGGAATGCATGAGGTGTGCCAGTCTCCTTCACTTGTGCAGGAACTGCCTGTCCCCCTGGGCCTGCACAGCACAGAGTCAGCCCCCTCCTTTGTCAGTGGTCTCAGGGTCCACAAAAGGGTATGCAATAGGAGAAGGATGAAATTAAGGGCCACCTTCTCACTGAATAAATGAAGAACAGTTTTCGTTTCAAGAATTTTCATTTAACGCATGGTACAAAAACAATTCGCATCAAATGTCAATTTCAATAGTCAGATAATTATTTTCCAGGTTTGATTGGTAATAGGTTGAAGGCATGAGGTAGGTACAGTCATGTCTGGTTCAAAACTTCTTGGTCTCATATGAAAGTTAGTTTTTTTTTAATGAACAAATACTCAAGCCAAAACTTACATAAAGGAAAATATTTAAAGAAGTCAATACTCATTTCTAGCAATGTAAAATCTTTGAGTTTGTTTATAAATGTTAAAATTATCCACTATACTCATGATTAATGTTAGTCACTCAAAGAGATGTCTCAATCAACAGTATTTTGGAGTTAATTGTCGAATTTTAAAATTAGTTCCGAATAATTTTATAAGCAAGTTTTATCAGAAAGTAAAGCTGTATTCATGAATACCATGAAACAAATATATTATTTAAGATTTATGAAATATTGAATTTATGGTTATATAATAATTGAAACTATATTTCATAAAACATTTATTACAGTTGATTAAGATTAAAATTATATCTCTTTGTTAATTAAAAGCAAAAATAGAATGAAAAGGTCAGGTTATTTTACCTAAATAGCTCCTCATGCTAGTGTCACATTCAGAAAGTGAACACGACTACTTGTACAGGGACTACTTTTATATTGATTCCATGACAGTACATTTTGTCAGTATTATTAATTCAAGAAATATTTAATTTCACAGAGAATAGTTTTATTCAGCAAAATGATAACTTTTTTAAAATGCAATTCTTCCATCATGAATTTAAGTTTTGATAGAAGGAATTGTAAAAAGGAAAAATACAATACTAACTGGGGATGTGAAAAAAATGAATAATGGAAAATAATAAACATAAAGATAAAAAATACATTAATGAAAAATTAGAATGGTGTCCAATAATGAATTATTTACAACATTATTATTGGAACATGGGGAAATTAGTAGTTTCTCACATCTATGTATATTTATTTATAAATCACACTGACATCTTTACTTATGACATCACAAAAGTTATTTTTTGCTCCTAGTTTTTCTTATTACAACAATAATTCATTTATATTAAGCATATTTATATAGTACTTGACAAAGTGCTTTGAAAGGAATAAGAAAGAAGAAGAATAAGTAAAGAATAACGATTCCAGCACCATACCAAGATCATTAGTGTATAATTACCCTCAATATTTAGATTTCTCCAAGTTGTTTACATTAAATATGTTGTGAGCTTTGCAATTTTTTAGGTCAAATATTTTTATCTCATATTTTCTCTTTTCTTTGTATTAAATCCCACTACCCAAGCAACCAACTGATATTATATGTTAATAAAGCAACTAAACTGTAAAATTATGACAAAAATTATAAAAATAATAATGTCATTCATTTATAGCGAATGATATATCACAACAGCACACAAGGAAGTATAATATAAGTACTAGTTAATTGGTATTATTAGACAATGATGTCATTTCAATCTTGACCTTCATGGTCGGATTTACATGCAAAGTGGTCTAGTCATGATTCCTTCTCTAGATCCCACCTCAGTAAAAAATGTCAAGTATGGTTTTTGATTTTTAATTGTTTAGTAATGTCTAAGTCGGTAAGGACTCGAACCTGCAACAAGAAAATAAAGGCCCTACTTCACCACCTAAAAGACTAGAGGCAGAGACAAACATTGCCATGATTAATACATACACTTATGACACCTCTGTGTATAACTGAATGTAATAGCAACAAGCAATGTTTATCATCTGGTGAGAAAATTGTGCATATTGAAAAGAATATGCTGTGCAACCTCAAGATAAGAAAGAAATTGGGGTGATCAATACCTATAAATTGTTAACCCTAGTGTTTGATATTAATTCTAAGCATAAGTTATTTCCAATGTACAATTTACGATACAAATTCAAGGATAGAAGTACACAGATATGTTTCAAGTCATGAAATCCAAAATGCCATAAACACCTAATAAAATCAACAAAAGAAAAAAGTACAGATTTGTCAAAGGGGCAGAAGAAAGAATTACAATAACAAGGAATGAACTTACCAAGAGGTTTTTATGTTCAAAATAGAACTGTGATGTCATATTTGTTCTTTTATTTTTATACTCATTCATCAAATTAGTTAAGTGTGTGTATGTGTATATACCCCCACACACACACACTCAGTTTCTAACATATAATATGAGGAATCAAGTACTATAGAGATGTAAAATTAATCAATTTCAAGAAATTTTTAGCTAGGAATCTAATGGGATAAAATTATTTTCCTAAAAGAGTAAACCAGTAAATTAAAAACCTAAAATTATTTGTATATAAGATTTTTGTAAAATACTACTATAATCGTGAATTTTATGGGGGAAAAAAACGTTAATGCTTTACCAAGTGAAATAAAATGTTGAGTAAATGATATCAGCCACACAGTCAACTAACGTTAGTTTTCTTAGGATACAAGAGTACACGAGGAGTGTGCCAATTAATGAATACTTGAGTATATTAAAATTGGATACTCACATCTTCCTGAAAGATTTGAGTCATATCTCAGTGTTCAAATTTCTAATATTATAAGTTCTTGAATTGAGGGTTTTAAGAACATAAAGAATTCACTCATTCATATTGTTTCAGAAGTTTTAGAAATGAGTATCTTTTTACTGCTAATATCTGTCATCACTAACTATAGCAAAATTTTAGTAAGAGAAATTTTTAATATTTGAATCATTTTAATCTGGATAAATGTATCTAGACTAAAGATGCGTTAGATAAAAAAATATGTATGAAACTTAAAAAATAAATAGAACTGGCTAGATAACTTTCATAAAGTAAAAATTCTTAAAAATTGGGTTGTAGAATATTCGTTACTAAGACATTCCAATGACATTGTTACTTATGTTGTTAGCACAATCAAATAAACTATAAGCTTTGATTTTGATAAATATTTACATGAATATGAGGAACAAAACTTGGAGAGATAACTAAGAATACTTCAATCCTCTTAAGCCCACTGTGCTTGAGAGAGGTGTAAATGATAGTGGGTGCAAATGTGTTGGGAACACTCATGCCTCACGTAGCTTGAAGGGTTCCAAAGGGTGATTAATTCAGTTCAATAACCACATGAATGTGTTGGGACATACAGTCAAAATGCAGCTTAGACAAAAATGCAAGTAGGAGTGTTAAGTAACTGTTAATACCACAAGATCAAAAACAAATTCTAAAACTTACTTACCCTCAACATTAACTTCGATATCCTCTACCGAGCCAGCTACATTGCTAACCGTAAAAAATGAGGTTTTCCCTACAGCAGCGGCTGACAGCGAAGGTCCACTAACCAATACTTGATGAGGTGAGTCACCTTGGACATGAACCAAAAAAGGTGATCCTGAGAAATGAGAAATTTGTTTAGTTAACGGAAAATCATATAATACTCGGCAGTAAATGAGGTATAAAGTCAACAGAAATCTTAATATCTTACCTGGCACGCTTTCCTTATTAAAATTAATAGCAATTACATGATCACAAGGTTCTACGGGTACAAAACTAACAGCAAAGCGAGCATTTCCCTGAGGATGAACTTGAGTAGGAATATTGTGACCTCGAGCACTAATTGTTATTTCCAAATTCCCTTCACCAGCTTGACTGGCATCCACTGTAATAAGGAAAATTGTAAAATTAAATAAACTGCATCTTCAGCATACCAAAAATTCAATCATATAGAGAGCTAGTTTAAGACAAGTTAACCCTCAAAAGAAAAAAAAAATTATTTAAATAAATAAATTTTTATTGTCAAAAAAGCAGTACAAACTGCGTATGACTTAGTAAAAAGATCAATAATTAAACAAGTATATACTAAAGGGCAACTATGTAATAAAATCTAGAGGTCCATTCATAAAAAAATATAGTCCCTTAGAGAGTTTGAACTCCAATTAGAGATCAGTCTACAAGTTCAAATACACGGATAATGTACTTACAAAGAAATATAAAATATTTAACTCTGGAATAGTGTTTCTTTTAAAAAGTCTATACATTAAAATAGTAACTGCCCGGTTTGGCATTTTTATTTCTTTCTCTTAATTCTTCCAACCCTAAGGACTACAACCATTAATGTTCTGTCTAAAATCATTCAGCAGCTTTTGAAAGGTGAGATTTCAAATAAAGTTTTTGTAAAAGTTTCTAGGTAAAGATTTGCTACTCTGCGAGATCACGAACTGACAAAAATATGTAATCACACATGTATATAAACAAATAGTCATTACTATAGATAAGAATAAGTAATGCGCTAAACCAAGAGATCATAGTCATAAAGCAATGAAGAGGAAGGTACAAAAGTATGATAAGACTATCTTCACCTGACTACAAAACATTTCGTGAATTCTGTGTAAATTTTACCAGATATCCATACTATTGAAAAGCAAAAATATTTGCACAAGAATTACAAAATTCATGACAGCAAAGATGTTGGTTGTCAGATAGTTAATTAATATTATATTTTAATTAAGTGAAAAGAAAATAATATCAGTTAGTTGAGCTGTAAAACTAGAAGTATTAAGAACATAAATTTATGGCAGGTAGTAATAAATATACTTACCCATAAACTGAAGTGTTTTCCCGACAGAACCACGGGGCAGAGGACCTACTAACACTTTACTGGTATCATATGCTTTGGCTATAAAAGGTGTTCCACTCACAGGATGGCCATTATATTCCACAGTAATGGAATGAGCACCAACTACCCTGGGAGTAAATTCAGCAGTGAATCCAGAATGAATGTTACCAGTTACCTTTACAGGAAGTTCAGCATTGGCTGGACCTGAATGAAGAATTATTTTCATATAAACTTCAATAGGAAAGTATTTTCACAAAGTAAATTCAACAGTTTTTGAATTGGTATTATTCCTATAATTCCTTGACTTTATTCTGAGATAAATTTATAATATGAATTCAACCGAGAAAGAAATATGATTTAATATTAACCATGGACTGAGACTGCAAGTTCGGCACTTCCACTGCCATCTACTGCCATATGAAAACGTGCTACTTCATTGACAGGAACAAGTTCAAGGTTGCGTAACGTCAAAGACACTCTATTAGTGTCAGAAACCGCACACACAAAAGGACATCCTAAAACAAATAAAAGTAACATGATTAGATCATTGAAACATGAACTCAAACATATGCATACTGAGCAGTGGGATATTCAGGACTCTTTTTTTATTTGGGAAAGGGGAGAGGGAGTGGGAAGGACTTTCCTAGATCTCCGAGGGTATAGAAAATTGGATAGTTTGTGCAAAAGTATGCAATTTAAAGACAATTTATGATTGTATAAGAATATATTTTTACCCAAAATAGTTCTCTCAATGTTTGGGGGGGTGAGGTGAACCTAGAAGCCACCCCACCCCAAATCCATCACTTATATAAAACCAATCAGAGATACCTTACCTTAAACCACTATTGTAAATTTTGATCGTAAAGGAGCCCTAAACAACATTACTGGTTGGACACAATATATTACTTCAAAAGAAAGATTCTCAAAATATTTATGTCAGATGTAATCTTTCTTTTCACCTATTAAAAGGGTATCTGCTCAGCTATTTTATCTCATAAAAACTCTATAAGGAAAGACCATAACCAAGCTTTATGGATCACAGATGAATTCTAACACTATCTAAACATCCTTAGTTGAAAGATAAATTTTGAAATGTCTGCAATACCAATTTAATTATGAAACAAATATGTTTAAAACTCATTCATTACAGTAGATATACAAGGAGTAAAACACTGCAGATACTGCTGGAGATGTAAAATTTAAGTTTAGAGGAAATCAACCAAAAGATCATTTAGTTCTCTTGGATTCAGTTTCACACAGAAGTCACATAAGTAACTTACAAGCAACGGTTGCATGAGCATTGCAGACATTGCAGTAATGCAGGCAGGTGGACGCGATTATCCTCATCTGTTCTTTGCAAAGTGTTGGCGACTTTAGACGATATCGATTTTGGAATGAACAGTACATTTTACATTTAAAAAAACAGTACTGTTTTATGACAATAAATTTATTATTATTATTATTATTATTATTATTATTATTATTATCATTATTATCATTATTATTATCATTATTATTATCATTATTATTATCATTATTATTATTATCATTATTATTATTATCATTATTATTATTATTATTATTATTATCATTATTATTATGTTTAAATGACAACATGGTGGAGAGAGGAATGTTTCTTGTGTCAGATGAACCCCCTTGCCATGTGAAAAGCGAGACGATTGTAACTGTTCCAGGAGAAATACACGAAAACAGACTGGAAAACAAAAAATTGATAATACGGAAGTAGTGAAATGGATTTGGTATTAAGGAAATTTAGTATTCTGTCTCTTAACAATTCGATTTCTTTCACCAAAGCTGGTGATTTCACGAAATCTCAGAATGGCTAAGATCATGTTCTGATATTTGTCATAGATAGATATAAAATTAAGTAATCTACATATTTGCTGGGCATGCTATATCATATGTAAGATGTACAGAATAAGAGAATCAAATATTTTCGCATCGTTTCCAGATAATATTTGGGAGCAGAGGCAAGAGAACACACTGAGAAACAAGGGAAAGAATTATTATGTGAATACTTGAGCTTTTTATTTGGTTCTCCTTACTATATTCCACTAAATGTGCGACCAGGGACCAATAATTGAGGCTTCCAGGGGCTGGCGAATCAAATCTCCCTTGACAAGGACTTAACTTCAGAGATGAAAAACTTCCGAGGAGTGTCAAAGAACCCATTTTGAAACTAGTCCTTTTAAATACTATCAGCAGGGTTTCGGTGACATGCGCGAGATTTCAAACCTGATAAGCACAACGGGCCGCTCAAGAAATCCTCAACAAATACGAGAATTCGAACTCAGCTTGCACAAGACAAAAGCTTTAGGTACGAAAGCGATGATGTCTGCAAGATGCAATAAAACTTGTATAATTTATTAACAATCCCTTTAACAAGGTTTTACACATTTTAAGAGATTTAAGAAAAATGAATAAATATTGCTTTGCTACGTTCATTAACCCTTAGCGAATTACGATTGATCAAATAACATGGAAACTGGAGAAGAAAACGTGATTTTAATGAAGAAACATGGTTGTATAGGGACTTAATTATCTGAAAACAATTTTCCGCGAGTTTGTATCGAATAGGTAAAAACCTACACACATTTCATATCCCTGTAATATCAAGAGACAAAATATTCCGAATGGAATGGATCCCTCACTTTGCTCAGTGCATTTCCAAGAACATTATTGAAGAGCAGTTGGCAAATAATAGACCCTGTGTATGTGCACTCACCAGTAACGGTCTCGCCATTGAACTTTATGTCGATTAGGTGTGGCTTGCTGGCTTCAGGCGTGAACGACACAAGGCAGCGTCCGCCGCCCACCACCTGCACGTGGTTGGGCACCTCACCCTCGTTGATGGAGATCTCCAGTTGGCCTTCGCCCGCCTGGCTCGCGTCCACTGCGATCAAACACACGACACATTGCCAAAGGAATGCAGCGACCTTAGCAGAATCAAGGAACTGAACACATGTATGAACTAAATGTAATAACCAAATGTATTAACAATTGAACCTACTCGTTTTTCACATCAACAAAAATAGATTGGCTGTAGATATATGGCCATGCAGGTAAGTAGCAAGGGCTCTGCACGAAATGTTTTATAAGTTATAACAAAGTTCACCATGAAACACACAAAACATTATTATTTGTTAAAGAAATAATTTGAAAATAAAACTAATTTTTTTTAAAATCAAGAATAAATTACTTTATATTTGAAGGATTGATACATTTTTGACGATAGGTCCCCTCCGAAATGAATTTCTGGCCACGGGCCAGTGGACATATACCCAAGTATATTGAAGCGCTTGAACCGAAAATCACAATCCGCTTGATATATGTATCACGACACAACAGAATCTTTATTTGTTTATTGCCCTCCACATGGTCATATACAGTTTGTAACTGTTTTTTGATAATAAATATATTTTATTTTTATATTATTTTCCGTACACCAACGCTACCAAATGGAGGATATACCCCTACTTAAAAGGATGTCAAAACTTCTTACTTCTTCCTTTTGGATAAAGATGGAAAATTCATTATACACGCACTCCATGCCATGGTATGTCAGGCCATGACAAGTTTGAGTAAAGCATAATAAGAAAATCATGTATTTCCTTTTTGTATGCAACCCCATAATAAAAAAATCATGTATTTCCTTTTTGTATGCAACCCCATAATAAGAAAATCATGTATTTCCTTTTTGTATGCAAACTTAAACATGATTCCCCAAGCCAAGGAATCATCCCGTTCCGTAAACAAGTAAGCGTGGGAATGCCTACCTCTGAATTGGCAAGGCTGTCCGACGACTCCAGAGGCGACGTCCGTGACTCGGATGAGCGCCGCATTGTACACCTTGGCGACGAGCGGACCCGCGGGAAGCTTCCGTCCGCCCACCGCCACCTCCACCAGATGGGCGCCCACCTCCACAGGCGTGAACGCCACGCGGAAGTCGCCGGGTTGGTCCTCGACGACACGCGCGGCCAACGGGCGGCGCGACGGACCTGTGCAACGCAGCGCGACGGCGGCGACCGCCGAGTCAGCGACGGGGTGCACGACGTGCTGCTTCCGGGTTATGAGTTGGCGGAAACGATGTTAAGATGAAGCCTCCGAGTCAAGAGCGTGGCGTGGGCATTTCGTTCAGCACGCGAGCGTGAAGCACAGCGAGCACGAACCGTAAGACGACGATGTATTCTCAGAAATACGACTATTATTAGAGTGGTTGAAGAGAAACGAAACGAAAATGAACATCGAGATGGGAAAAGAAAATTACCGACGAGGAGGAGTGAATATTATTTTCACGATTATCAGAGTGGGTGCTACAAATATTATCGGCAGCAAAGGACAGAGCAATAAGAACGATATGGGGAAGAATATGGGAAAGAACAACGGCAACAGTGGAATTGCGACGGAGAGGGTCGCCAAAAAGACGAGAGGTATCATAAGAAGGAGAGGTAAAGGAAGCATTAACAAATACAGAACGAGGGGTATCACGAGGGGTAGAACGAAGGGAAGGAGAAAGATCATGGAAACGATAAAAGACTAACACCTCACGCGAAGAAAAATATGCAAGAAAACGAACAGGATTATATCAAATAAATTTCACGCGAATAAGTAACGAAATACATGAATACTGAAGTGGACGTACTTGATGGAAGAATAATAATCAGTAGCATAAATAATAAGTATGGCTCGCAGGTCACGAGAGCGAGGAAGAAAGAAAGCAAAGCTCTGAATTGCGGGAAATATGAAGAGGATGCGAATGAGAGAACGGACACTCAACAAGGCGAGGTTAAGTCCAGTGTCACTGTCAGCGTCGAGGTGAACACTGACCACTCGGGAGTGGGTCACGCCCCTCTTCTCACCCCCTCCACCCCTGAGAAGAGATAAGAATACTACATGCGGAAGGAGAACCTCAAATTCTTACGTTTCAAAACATGTTGTATTAGGTGAGATTCGATTTTTCTGTTGTATTGTTTCTCAAATATTGATAATACGCACTTTAGATAAGATATAACGGGCTAGCTACGAACTAGAATCGGAGAATGTGAAGGGAAATCTTAACATCTCTCCTAGAAATATTAATTTACACAACCTTATTCAAAACTAACTGAATTTTCATTACTTCGCTAGCGTGAAAGTACTGATTTTTATATTATTCTTTCAAAAAATCTAAATTGAATTTTGAAAAATAACGCTGAGTGATGCTCCAAGACCCAGACGCCAAGACACAGAATGACGTCAAAGACTAGTATTCTCAGTAAAGAATAACAGTGGTGGTAGCCTTCCTTTCGTGGTCAGAGATTTCATGAACAATGATATCCTGAGAGAGATTAACTAGAATACACAAACAACCCATATCTAGACATTGTTTATAGTATCGTCAGGCTCACACTCTGCCGTACAGTGCTTGGTATTTTGTAAAATGTACCCACTGAAAACAATTATAATAATCATAATTTATTTAACAACAATCTCAATACAAATGAATTCATAATTTGATTTTTTAGTGAAAACAATTGAAAGGGGAGTAAATAAAAATAGGGAAGTCGCTTCCAGTTTTTTAATAAAATGTTATCTCCAAATATGAGTAAAAGCGGCTCAGCCAATTTAAGCCATTATCCTGACTGACTGATTAACCGATTCACCACTGCCGAGAAAAACACTATTAAAGACACTACAATTTTAATAGTTTTCGAAAACGGAAATTGATAGATTTCGAATTGTAGGGGTTCATTGACAAAAAAGTCTTCGAATCTCTGATTTTCAAAAGCTAAAATGTGACGTTTCGGATTTTCGCTGTATCTCACGTACTAATAGAGATATATCAGTTTTTGTATGAAAACGTTACTACACTCAATTATACCGAAGGGTCAAAGAGTTTTCAAAAACTCCCGAGCGAAGTCGCCGAAGTATTCAGTCGCTACTAGTATTCATAGTTCAACAGAGAGAAGAGAGGACACAGAGAAGCTAGGAAAGAACAGTGTCCTAAGGACTAACTTTTTGTATTTTTACTTAGTGATAGTTTTGGTGAGACGATAATGAAAGCAATCCAGTTTGTAAACTTTGCTATCGATGTAGGAAATTGAAATATTGCTTTAAAACATACTCAAACAGTTCTCGCTAACTTGGTTCCCATTTCTCTGGTTAAAATATGTCTTAAATCCACCGTGAGTAAATTTAGTACGCACCTCTCTCATTCCCAGTAGATTCCTCGTATCGCGTTTAACGAATATATCCTTAATCAGTTGCATCTTGGGACACTTTTTGGAAAGTAATATTAACATTTTTTTAACTTTGCGGTCTATGTTCTTCACGTATACCACTGAACAGGAAACGAAGGATAGATTTTGAAAGCTTAAAATTTTCCCTGTTCTTTTCTCGTACAAATATGTTCCCTCAGTTATACCATATTTACTCACTGAAATTCTAATTTTTTAGACAGTTTTATTTAATTTTTTCCACCCGTTTGTTTCAAGTTTTCTTCTCTAGAGGGCTGTTTGTCTGCGTGACGTAATCAGAAATTGACAATGGTGAATGATAAAACTGTGCCAGTGAGTATATAAGTTTATGGCCCTCACATATTCCCCCCACTCTAGTGCACATTCACCTATGTGGGAGTAGACAATACCGTTGATCCTTACATTGCGATTCGCGCGGAAGAACGAGTTCGAACCCTCGGCCTACGCATCAAATGCTCCAAGTAAGTCGATACTTGCAGCTAGACTATTATGGAATTCCATGCGAAAGGTAAATTTTGTATAGTGAGTTTTTTTATTGAAAACATTATAAAAATAATTGAAATATATCTGTATCTATTTAAATGAATGAAAGAATGATGTAAAATGTATACATTTTGTTCTAAGGGAAGGATGCTAAGAAACGTGACTCTCTCAGGTGACGAGTTAGGATAATCTCCTCGTCAAATCGCACGAAGGGCATTGGAGGGTACATCAGGGTCGGATTAGGAGCTCCAGAAAATAATGCGCATAGGTGAAAGGTAAAGCCGTCAAATCACACAAAAAATGAGGTGCTAGTTATTTGAAAGTCTAAGAAAAATAGGAAGAGGATATTACAAAGGTATTGAAAAGTATTCATTTAGAGTAAATGCAATGAATTATATTCACTTATAAATGCAATATTCACTTATGAACAGTTACTTTCGACTCATACTTATTAAAATATGAAGTTTGGGGAAACACGTTTTAATTGACAAACAATTGTGACGCTGAGATTACCTATACGTTTCTTATAAATAATGTCGGTGGAAGAGGTTTTCAGGTAACTCAATACACTTTTTTCTAGGGTACAACCCAAGAAGAAGAAAACATGTTTTTAGCTGGTGATGTCACTACTAAGAAACCACGGTCTGTTGGAACGTTTATGAACGCAACACTCAGATGTCGCTTATGAGCGGACTCAAGTAGGCCAAATGGGGTTAAGACTGGTTAACTATTGCCCTTGAAGCACAGGTAAAAGGTTACAATTACTCGCAAATGGTTTATGCTGCACAGCTTTAAAGAAAATATATTTCAATCGTACATTCATCCTCATTCCTCTTTATCTCTTCTATCCCGTTGTGTGGAGAAAATAAATGAAAAGATGCATCTGGCACATTAAGAATGAGTAGTTAATGACGCATCTCTGAGTCCGGTGATACGTAGCAAATATTGCCGTACAGAATATCAGATACTTTCAAGTTTTTACACGGATTGAGCTAGTACACACGAAACTAAAATTTAGAAGACGAAGATCATTGTAGGTAGTAAAAACAGACCACATGATGAAGATTAGATTGGGAGAGGAAAATATAGAAGTGGGATCATTTTCCTATCCTTGTAGTCAAATTAATCAAGAAGTACAAACGAGATTCGAACCAGAATTGCACGGGCAAAAATATCCTTCGCTAAGAAAAATACAAAATTGACACCAGGGAACATAGCTATGAACATTAGGAAGTGCTAAGTTTGGGTTGAGACACGGACGGTGAAATAAGTGACTGCAGACTTTTGTGCTGTGTTTCTACAGAAGAATGTTAAAATCAAGAGGAGAAAGAGTAATAAGGAAGAACTAGAAAGGGTCAACAGAACAGGAGGCTGTGTAAAATGACTCATAAAAAAAGAAGCGAACGGAAAAAATATGAAAACTAATGGAAGGAATGATGGAAGAGAATAGGAGCAGAAGACGATTAAGAATAAATTACGCAAAAAAATATTAACTGGAAAAAATCGTTGTAGTAGACAAAGAATTTAGCAGAAAGGAAATAATGGAAAGCCATCACAATCCAGATTCTTATCGGACAGATGATTATAATTTGATGGATTAGTACAAAGGTTCTTGATGTGTAATTAGAAAATTTTATATAGGTCACACGTAGTGTAATGCATAAATAAACAAATTATTCAGAGCATAAACTAAAACCACGTCAGGATAGCGTTCGTTTCACCAAATTTTTGCATCTGAATTTCTTTTTATATCTGCTGTTGATTCTATCCGCCGCCGCATCTTACAGCCGCATATATTTACGAAACGTTGCATACTCTGGCGTAAACAGCTTTGTTAATTTAAGTCTTTTTTAAATATTTTCCATAGCATTTCTCTCATTCTTCATATATTCACTCGGAAAGGAGATACAATTTAAAAGACATAAATTTCATGGGTTAATAATATGAAATGGAGCTTTCCATTCACAAAAAAATTCTACGTTGCTTTAGGCAATTTCTTGAAGGCAGTGATCTCGTAACATACTTATGAGACATGTTTATGGTAATAATGCTACGAGCGCTATTCTTAAAGGTACACATTACAACAGATTCATACGTGCACATAAGATTCTTTATGAAGCACTGCGCAGCGAACAGTTTGAAGAATTAATTGACAACATGACATATTCTTAAAATTAAATCGAGAAGTTGAATAACAGCCTCCAGGGGATCAGATATGCTACAGTAATGATCATTCCGGATTATATTCAATTACAACAAATATTTCGATACAATAGATATATTCTGGTCTCAGATCTTAAATTAGTTGAACATGATTAGCATTAAAAATGAAACATTTAAATATTTCAATGGTTCCTGCTGCATGTCAGAAATTCTCTTAAATGCAATCGAGACCGATAGAATTAATAGTTATAAACCATAATTCATCATTAATTATTAACTACCAGGCAAATGCTACCAAACTTTGAAATAAATTACACTAATTACATGCGTGGAGTCACATTTTACATTCAGGGCACATTTAATTGCCTGTGGAAATTTTAAATAACCAAAGCGAGATATGTTGTTTGGAAAACAAGTAGCTTGAAAATTCAATTAGTGGGAGCTGGAGCATTCTTAAAATCGATTTTCGGAAACACATGGAGGTTCGGTTGCCTAATGAGGAGACACACCCGTGAAAAATGCTATCCACTCTACCATATTATCCTAAGTTAAAATGTAGGTGACATTGATTCAAATTTCCATAGCGAATTTCTAAAGACGAGTAGGAGACTCAAAACTATCAGCAGTGTTCAAGACCTAAATCCTATTAACGTCAATGAGTCACAGTCTTCACTTCTTGCAGAGCAATCTACTACTACGAAATGCATGCTTAAAGAAAATGGAGATTCGATCTTAAAGAAAATGAAGATTCATCAATTTAACATGAAAGTGAAAGATTTGAATGAAGCTAACTGAAGGGTGTCTCTTCACACATTCCGCGCAGAAAAAAGCAATAGACAGAGTAAAGTTATAAGCTTCGATCCCGACGGTTTCATTCTTGGAGCTTTAATTCATTTCTGAGTAAGCTTGCATATTTTAGTGGTTGTCAAACTCCATGGTCAGGTGGTTCAGAAGTAAAAAACAAAACATAATTTGCCGGCGTAGGCGCGAAGTGAAAATATATCTCAATTACTACCATTGCATGCCCCAACTGGTTGTGATAGAAATAGTTGCAAATTCCCCCATCTCGAGCGCCAGTTCCGGAAACGCATTTGATCATACGAGGTAACATTAATAATATTTATTATTTTTCTTACATCGTCTTCTTTATTTCAATACTCCAATCGATGATTAACTTTTAGAAAGCACCATTTGTATTTTAAGTTTTTCCACGCTCTCTTAAATACTGATTTGTTCCTTAACAGTCACGAACTGTTCACACATTGATATTGACTGAGCGATAAATTTCTAAAGAGTCAAGGGAGTAAACGTGTAAAGTAGGACTGCTCTATAAACCGCGTGAACATTATTTTGTGATGCAATTCATTGATATCGTGAAAATTTGGAAAGAGACATTGTGATGAAAGTGAAGTTCATTCATAACTTCCTTTCCTGTTGTATGGGCGGAAATCGCGTCACTTACTGATCACGTGGACGTCGATGTCCTGTCGGCGTGCACCAGGCGCGCTCAGCTCGAAGTTGGCGCTGGTGTTGGCGGCAACGAGACGCACCGCATCGCCTCGCAGCGACAATCGTCCCACTCCGCCGACGAGGGCCCCCGCGCCGCCCCCAGCGCCAACGCTCCCTGGCGCTGCGGCCGCCACCTCCGCCGCCGCAGTCCCCGCCTCCGACATCACCTGCACCTCCCACGGGCTGCCTGCAAGTAAAGAATCTCTACATCAGCATTGGGCCATTCTTAAGGTGGGACCAGCACTTAATCCAAGTTAGTCAAATCACTGAGAAGTTTCTTTATTATCATTATA
>NNCF01126876.1:678021-713731 GCA_002313205.1 Laupala kohalensis
CAGGTGCAAAAAGACCGAGTTCCACTAAAGTCTTGTTAACCATGGTGATACACTTTTCCTCCAAAATAATCAAAGTTTTATTAAAAATGTCGGAGTTAAACGTAATATCCAATGTAGGATTTTCACTTCGAACTTTAGCCAGTATATCCTCACTCATTGATTCTTTATATTTTTCCTATAATGTTTTTGGGTTAGATGGATTACACACACACACATATATTGTCATCAGTCATTGTGGGTTCTTTTTACTAAAGTGATATTAGACAAATAGTTTTGCGCAACAGTCGAGGAACAAGTGCAAGGAGTGGTATACCAGAACTGATTTTACATGCAAACAGTACATCACATCTTGTGTGAAATCTTGTGGACATGACTCCTGTTTACCATACGATCGATACTTCCAAAGGAGATGATGTCAATTCACATTATGTAAGATCAGTGCGTTACAAGGATCTTCTACCTTTCACATCCTCTAGGTATCATTCTAGTTCGTTCTTGAATGGACCCCAACGTATTTAGAAAGTATGTCTTAATTATCTACTCAAGTTAACCGAAATATTAATATGAATTGTCGTGAAGCGGTCTCTAATGTCCCGCACATCAGAAGCGCCTACCTGGGCGAGACAGAACACTTGACGGTGCGCGGGCGCTCAATATAAATACGCGAGACACCAGTGCTCGTTCCCTTCACTCTTGCCTCTTGACTCTTCACTCTTGGTCCTTGGCTCTTGAGATGTGACTCCATTCCGTCCTGTCGCTTTAGAATTGACTCAACGGTCTCTACCGAAACTCCTACAAATCTTTCCTCGGTCAAACTAGACTTTAAGGTCTCTGCCGAATTCTTCTACCCTCATTCCCTTCTCGGCCTGTCACCCAAGTCACAACTGCACAAGACTCGCCATGCGCTCCGGGAGTAGTGTTGTCTCGTCGCAGGACGCTCCACGCCGCCGCTCGCTACACTCTGTCAATACTGAGAATACTGAGAATGAGGCTGTATTTACTCCTTTTTTTCCTTTTCTCTAGTTCTTTAACATTAGGGCATCTCCCACCCCCTTTCTAGCCAGCTCCCCTTTAAGTCGGACGACACAGCTTCTCCCTCTCTAGCGTGGGAAACCGCCGTCGCCCTTCCGACAGAGTGAACGAGAACGACCAAGAAATACGTACGAGCTTTTGATACCTAATGATTAAAGAATCGAAAAGGAAACAAAATGTCAAACATGATAAATATAACATTAACACAAAAATAAATAATTCCAAGTGATATAGCATCCTTCAATTATATTAAAAGANCCAAACTAGACTTTAAGGTCTCTGCCGAATTCTTCTACCCTAATTCCCTTCTCGGCCTGTCACCCAAGTCACAACTGCACAAGACTCGCCATGCGCTCCGGGAGTAGTGTTGTCTCGTCGCAGGACGCTCCACGCCGCCGCTCGCTACACTCTGTCAATACTGAGAATACTGAGAATGAGGCTGTATTTACTCCTTTTTTTCCTTTTCTCTAGTTCTTTAACATTAGGGCATCTCCCACCCCCTTTCTAGCCAGCTCCCCTTTAAGTCGGACGACACAGCTTCTCCCTCTCTAGCGTGGGAAACCGCCGTCGCCCTTCCGACAGAGTGAACGAGAACGACCAAGAAATACGTACGAGCTTTTGATACCTAATGATTAAAGAATCGAAAAGGAAACAAAATGTCAAACATGATAAATATAACATTAACACAAAAATAAATAATTCCAAGTGATATAGCATCCTTCAATTATATTAAAAGAAAATGTTATCCAGTAAGGTCTATGAGAATTTTATCTAATAGGATATTAGACAAACTGAAGGGAATTATTAAAATCACCTAAAGGATGAAGTTTTGGATCTTCACCACCGGATCGTTTGATTTTCTCGAAATAAAGTTTAGTCTTCTGTTTGAGCTATTCACTAGCCACCAAATAAACCACTACAAAATAACAGAATCGAAGCAAAAACGCAAAATTATGTAAACACAATTTTAATATATTATACCTTAAGATAGTCAGTTTATTGGATAGCTTTTCAGATCACAACGTTTCAACACTTGATCGTCTACCTTAAGATCCTATAGTACATTTAACAACACTATATTTAAGTAATGAGCGTAAATAGTACAATTATAATAACAGAACTAATAAATGTTTGATTTTAATTTCGAAGAGTAACATAGTGACATAGCGAAACTCAACACTCACATCAATGAATCCAATACATTTGGATAGAGCATAGCAAGATAAAAAAACATAGTCTTTTGATGTATACTGCAGGTTGCACGGGCAACTGATGTGACGGGTTATAATCGAATCGGATGCCAGTGTGGCTACTCGAACGAAAAATAGGTCGTATTCGGTAGGCACCATGCACGTAGAATAATTCATTAATAGAAAGTAATCCAACATTGGCCACTGTCTTGGGTGAATCAACTTTCACACAATCCCGTGAGCTACAGAATCAATAAATTTCCAATATTTCGAAACCAAATCAGTGGGTATTAGACGTGAAAACTTACAGCGTACATGCAAATACAGCGTTTCTCCTTTTCTGGACGACGACTTCTAATTCCATCGAAAGAATAATCGACATCCCACTTCGCTTCATTAATCAATCTGATGTTTAAAAAAATGAAGTATCAAGATAACTACTTAAGAGTAAATAAGGATTATATTTGATCATATATATAATTAGTTCTACAATGATTTATAACTTAAAGTGAATCCAAAGTAAACTTCAAGGTTTTGAATTATTTTTCGTTTGCTGGTTTGTTTTTGATTTCCCCCCAGTCTGATTATATATCTGTAACTGCTAATTTTGTCCGTTAAGTAAAAATCTACACGCTAATTAATTTAACTGGATGCATTAACTAACTGGATAACGAAATTAAACGCTAATTAACTAACTCGATTACGAAAGAAATCAGTTTCACAATCCTATGAGACTATTCATTCTTCCGAGAATGTATTGTAATGATCTTATGAAGTAAACAATAATGGTCACCGAATGGTTATCATTCAACGTGAAATACAATTCGATTATTGTGTTATTCGTCCTACGATATTAGGAAATCAGTAATTTTTCATCCAACTTAATTTCTTTACACTTCAAGACAAAGCCTCTGATTTAACTGTAAGGTAATTCTATAATTTAAAAAATTCTTATTATTTCAATATCATGATTAAAATTTCGAAAACCGTGTTGGAAAATAATATTTAAATTCTTTCTCCTTCTCAATTTTACTGAACCGTTAAAGAATCTGAGATGTGGTTTCTTCATAAGGTATTAAAAACAGTTATTATGTTAATCAAAAATCTTCATTCAATATTACTCTCGGATTTAACTCACATTTAAAATAATAATAATGTGAAACACTAGCGTACCTTGGCGGGGGCCAGGCGGTCAATCATGGACCTCAACCTGAAGGAGTCCCCAAAATGCGTCACCGAAAATAATATAAACTCGGAAATTTGGCGTTAAATATTATTTACAATTCTATTATAATAATTAATACTAATGTACAATAATAAACATTAAAAAATAAATGATAGCTATTATTAAAAGTAATTCAAATTTCAATTTCCAATTTAAATAGTAATATAAACAGCATGCAAAACACCTTTGCGTGAGTCTTGAATATGGATGTATTTTTTTTAATGAACCCCCCACCCTATTAAAAAAGACTTCAGCCCAGGTTCATTAGGTGTACGTACTGTACTGATATGAAGTNAAAAAAGACTTCAGCCCAGGTTCATTAGGTGTACGTACTGTACTGATATGAAGTATGTACTCTACTTTTATGTTTCCAAACTCGTGAAGCAAGAAATGGGATAATTTTAAAAATGAAAAGCAAATCTGGAACGCATAAGTCCTGGTTTCTATTTTCAGATTGTTGGTTATTTTTATACGATCAGGGTAATCGCATATCATACTTTCAAGGTACATAATTTCGAAATGTATAAAGCAACATAAGTATTGACAATATTTTTCCTCAGTGGTTCTTTGGCATTCAGTATCGGGGCCGCCGCAGTATCATAGGTTTCGCTTTACTGTCCTCTTAGGTAATGCTTCCTTCCTGTTCCGGATACTTCGAGTAGAAGAGACTCAAAGTAAATGGAACTAACAAGGCGAGGTCGCGACTAGGGAAATTGATTTCGAGGTGGGACTTCGTAGGATTGTAGTACCCCCTAAGGGTCATCGACTCTCCAAGTAAGTAAGCGAAATATCCAAACATTTCAGAGAAAAAAGCCCTCAAAGTTTCATTTCTGTGTATGATTTCATTTCAATGTTGAATATTTAACACACTTATTTGTCGCTTACTCTAATCGGTAGTATGCTTGCCCGCGACGCACGTTACCAGGGTTACTTTTACCTTTGAGGTAGATTTTTGTAAAAGTATTTTTAATAAAATTAATAATTCCATAAAAATAATTATTTCAGAATAATATAAACAATAGTACTACTATGATTGTTAATAATGATTTCGTTAAACACAATTTTCTTTTCATGCAGCAGGTCTACTGAATTTTGGCGTCTTCTCCCATCTAAATTTCTTCATGGAATAATAGACGAAGATTCTGATGCGATCAAATTATGTTCTAGTAATATTTGGCCCCTCCGTGGCTAAGGTGGTAGCATCCTAGCTCATCAAGTCATCCCGGGTTCAATTCCCGGTGGGGGGGGGGAAAAATGGTTGCTTTTTACATTAATGTACCAGTTCAAATTCCTTCCTTCCTCTGGCACCTTGTTAAAAATATTTACACTAGGGGAAAACAATGTCTTTTTTTAAATTTCCTTTACCAATTCATATACCCCAGAAATCGGAATAATAGTGAACGGAAAAAAGAAAGCTTAGAAGAAATACCTAGATTTAGATACATTAGAAGCATTTGAGGAGTACAGGAAAGAAAGAGATAAAGTAAAGAAAGCAGTCCAAGCGGCAAAGAAATAAATGTGGGAAAAATTTGGAGAAAAGATGGAAGAAGATCATAGAGAAAACCAAAAGCTCTTTTACAAAGTTCTGAAGATTATGAGAAAACAAAAAGACTGCCCTCTAAAATATATTTATGATGAAGAAAAGAACCTGCTGACTGAACCA
This sequence comes from Laupala kohalensis, assembly GCA_002313205.1. Lineage (NCBI taxonomy): Eukaryota > Metazoa > Arthropoda > Insecta > Orthoptera > Trigonidiidae > Laupala > Laupala kohalensis. The sequence goes on from NNCF01126876.1 coordinate 683,132, forward strand.
AAGAAAATAATGGAAAGATGGAGGAAGTACTTCAGCGGACTACTAGAAACCAATGAACAATCTGGAAATAACATAGAAATACAAGCTCAATAAGAAGTTATCAAGTTGGAAATGGGAAAATGAAAAGTATAAATGTATGCGAGTTAATGTATGCAGATGACATATTATTATTTGCTAGGTCACAAGCAAACTTACAAAGAATTTAGTAAGTATTGAAATCAGAACTGGAGAAGAGAAATATGTCGATAAATCAAGGAAAGACTAAAACAGTGGTAATAGGAAGCGAGAGGAAGGAATGCAAGATGGAAATCATGGGCAAGGAGCTAGAACAGGTGGACAGCTTTAAATATCTTGGAGAGACGATTAAACACGACGGAAGGATTGGGGAAGAACTGAATACCAGACTGCTCAATACAAGTAAGCTCTACTCTGCTATAAACAGAGGATTCTTAAGAAAGAAAGAAATAAGCCAGAAGACCAAAATGGCAGTATACAATTCAACATACATCCCGACACTCTTATATGGAAGCGAATCCTGGATAGTTACTAGAAGAACGAGAGAGAAAATACAGACAGCAGAAATGAAGTATTTAAGAAATGTAGTAGGAAAGACGAGGCGAGATAGTCAGAAACCATACATTTAGAAAGACCTTAAAAGTTCAACCTTATCAAAACAAGCTAGAACAAGCTCAGCTAAGATGGTTTGGACACCGAAATAGGATGAACAATAACAGAATACCAAAACAGGTATGGGAAGCAAGATTGGGAGGAATTGGAAATAGAAAAAGAGGAAGACCTCGAAAGACATGGGATGATTCGGTAAGGGAACAACTAGCCGAGAAAAATATAACGTGGGAGGAAGTCGACGAAATCCTTAAACAGAAAGGAATGGCGAGCTCTTTACCAAACCTCGACACCAGACGGTATAAGAGAAAAAGATTAAGAAGAAGAAGGGAAAACAATGTAATATGAGGAGTTTAAAGGATCATGTGTATTTTATAAATTTTAAACAAGAAATAGCGAAGTATTTTGAAGGGTCTTTCCTTGAAAATGAGATGAAGACACTGTTAAAAATCCTTTTCATGATTGTAGTTCTTGATTTGTCAAGTATTTTTCGTATTATCTATCTTCCAAATATTCAACCCATCATCCAATTACGCAAAAACTGTTTTCAATTGAAAATGCTTAACATCCACAGTTTTCAAACTACATCACTATTTATTATCTCAACGAGCAAAGAAGAGAGCTTTCCACATTAAGAAAAATATAGATGTCTTAGACACATCTAACATGAGCTATAGCGCAACGGAGAAAGAAAACAAAATATCGACCAGAACCATGAAAACATTTTGCTTAGTCATCAAATCTATTCAAATCTAAAGGAAAATTCATAGTGGGACAGTCAGACAAGAGTATGAAGTCGTATCTCCATGCTTTCTTTTACGATTAGTCGTGCTCCATATGAGCGAACTTTTACGTAATTTTAACGTTTTACATCAAATCCGTTTTTGTCAACGTAATCTCTCTTTTTTCTTTCCCGAGAAATCTTTAGTTTAGATTAAAAGTCTCATGAATCCAGATTAACCGGGAATTCATTTCGATTGGAACGGTTGCGCCAGAGGTAAAAGTAATTTTGCAAAGAAGTATGTCACGGCTCTCTTTTCTGCTATCTGCTCGACGTGGTTCTCGCTCTGATACCTATCCACTTTTTACCGAGCATGGTTTTGTTGATTTCTAAAACTCAGGTGAATATGACTTCCTCTACATATTTTCATTAGTTAAGTGATAAGTTAAATATCTACGACCACAAATAATTGCGACATCCTCGATATACTTATTAAGTTTTCTTTACTTCCTACACGAATATATACTACTTTATACGTTCCAGCTGAATATATCATTCCTACCGAATAATGATCCACTATAAATCCTCATAGAATGAGATAGGAATCAATAGTTTTGTCGCAAAGTTATTGTTTCAGGGTCACAGAAAGCGTAGTTCGCTATCTGACATACCCCATGCCAGGGGAACAAAACTTTATATGATGTGCAAATATTTCTGTTGTTGGTGAAATATATATTTCTTTTCTTCTTTTGTTGAACAGTAGATGGCGTATGTCTCCGAAAGAGATTTGTTTTTTTATTAAATTTTTGAAAATATTTCAATTCGTTTACTGTATTCTGTATACCAATGAGATAATTCCTGGTTTCGACGTTACTTCTCTGTATCGTTACATTTTATTCCATGGATGTATGTGAATGTTATTTCTCATTTTCTCACGTGAGTCTCATTTTGTTTACTACTACGCATCATCACTGATAGTTATCAAATTGACGCCAGATTCACAGCGCAGACTGACACGGACCGACAGACACAGACGAACAATACCAGATAGCATAATAGTTATAACTAATATGATATGCCATAACATATTAGTGAAAGTGAGAAATACCGACGGCGTAAAAGTATTAAATGGATACGGCGAAATGTTGAGGATAAATCATGAATAGCACGCACTTCGTTGTTTGGAAGAAGAACTAAGACACTTAATTTTTAAGGAGTATTCCTTAAGATTCACTTTTTAATGTTAACAACTTCAAAATGTAATTTTGTAAAAAAAAAATCAATGGGTTTTTTTCCTTGGGGCTTTTGGGCTCGCCAACATCAAGGTCATTAGAGCCCTAAAACCAATGTTTCCGAATACAACGAAACTTCGATTAACGGACATTCTTCAATAGCGGACTTTTCTCTGTAGGCTACACTTTTTCACTCCTCGTCATTTTCTTCTACGTTGACTGTAAGTTCTCAAAAGTGGACACTTCTCGTGGCCGGACAAATTTTAATGTCCCTTGAGTGTCCGTTATAGAGAAGTTTCACTGTTCTCGATTAATTTCACATTCCTCAATTTAAATAGTTGAAAGCTCTAGATGCAAATTATCCATCCGACAATACCACAACCAATTTACAATTAGGGAGTAACACGGATCGATGTATCCCCTATTTGAGACATGTTTGTTGGTCAGCGACCTGTAGGACTTTCGAAGCCACAGAATGCAGACCACTTTCACCGGGCATCGCGCCGACAGCGGCAAAAGGTGATAGCGAAGAGGAGGGGAGGGGACGGAGAGTGCGCGCAGCTGGAAGGAGAACGCGGCTTCGAATCCGCTTCTTTGCCAGAATTCCGCTACAAGATGTTTCCAAGATCGCGTAGTTATGTATTCATATCAGAGGTACGAAGTGTAAATACCTTTTCGTGAAAATGATACTGATGTTTTGAAAGAAAACGTTTCTGTTTTCGGAATAGCTATCTGATTTTTGTTATGTCACTGGGGTGTCCAACTAATATAAAATACGAAATAATGAAATATTAAAGAAGAAATATCTACAGGCAAAAGAAAATTAATAATTTATTGAAAAATCATAAAAATAATCCAGGGGGAGAACTGTTAGCGGCGTACTGAGGGGGGGGGGAAGGGTCTCAGAGTCCCAACCCCCATCAAAAAATTGTAAACGCAATTCCTTATTTCTCTTGCGCCTTTACTCTCACTTAGTATGACAATACAGCACACTTCGTCTGAAGTTGACGGAAATATTAATAATAAAATAAAATAGTTGATAACAATATTCCATTAGTATAATCTACTACTAATAACACTCAATTACTAGCGTTCTAATTTCTTAATTTGAGCGTTGATTTGATAGTTTTAAAATATGATCCTTTTTCTTGTCTGTAGGGACGACGTATCGGTTTGTAGATAGAACTGATCAAGTTGTACGTGTGGTTCTAGTTCTTCAAGAGATTTCATGTAAAACCGTACTTTTATTTACAATGATCCAGATTCCTTGGAAAATTTGCGGAATTCTTCAATGATCTCTTGAATGAGTGAACAGAAATGCGACAAATGTATTGTTTCTTGTCTTACTCCGCCGTAATTTGTAGATAAGAACGAAAATGAGTCAATTCATTGTTTTCTAATGAACGTTCGAAAATATTTCACTTGTTTTGAAATTCTTACGAGTTCCATCATATACCACCACCTGGTTTCTTCCATGAACGTGAGTTGTCGGCAAATCTTGCCTGGTGAGTCTACTGTTCTATGTACAGTCTCCTTATCCGTAAGTGGAGTTGTGGTGATAGTAAAGTAACACGAAGAGTGCTCTCTCCTATCCACTATGCCGATAAGGAGTATGAGCCATTTACAAACAGAGTGATGGCTCCATTGAAGCATCGATTGACGCGCTCTCAGCGGCAAAGTGAAGCATCACATACTATACTAATTGACGGACTAATCTATACGAGCGTGTAGTCTATGAAACAAAAAATTAGAACAATGTTTAGGAAAGATTATGCTTATATTTTGTGAAAGATCTTAAAAAATCCTAACCCGGGTTTTTCTTCGGTTTTCCTTCGGGTAGAGGCGGATTTTTGTATATAGACTCGCTAGGTTCTTGCCTAGAGACGGCATCAATCGATATAATTATAGCGAATTTAGTGTTATTTAATTGTTACGAGTTATTAACAATACTTTCCGAATGATGAATAATAATACGTACTTGTGAAATGACTTTTCTGTTTTATTAAATACTATATTTATTGGTATTTGTTAATATTATAACACGTGTCGAACTATTTTTTTATCGCTAGGAGTATGTTGAAATGTTAAATCCACCTCTGCCTTAGGGCCCTTGATCGGAATTGATGGGATGATCCCTTGCTTACTTCCGGAAAGTAAATTAGTATATTGTCCTCCAAGTGGTCATACACAGTTTGTAACTGCTTTTTTGACAAAGTTTATTTATTTATTTATCAAAACAACGTATTTTTTAATGTTTCAGACTGCAAATTGGCGACACCGTAATTGATAAATCAGTTTTAGATCATGTATTTCGTTATTTAAAAAATGCATATAATGCAGACGCAGTGACCTCCCCCTGCCTACAATTACAGATGGTGTTCATATTACACCTTTCGCAGTCGAGCTGCAATAGTAAAAAAATAACAAATTTTATTATCTGATTTATTACATTTTCTATAATTATTCACAATAAATATATTTCATTAATATATTTAATCATGTCACTCAATACAAATAAGGATACAACTGATTAATTCTCTTAATGCCTTTTGTGAAGAAAAAAAGAATATTTACACCCTTACATAGCAGGGAACTGTTTCACGCCAGGAACATAAATTTAATATAACAATGACCAAGAATTTTTAGGTTTTAGAATTTTTAAACATTCTTGATTTTCTTAATATGTACTCATTCACACTTTCTCTGTACTGTCTCATCACTGTATCATATAGGTTACTCCGTGCCTTTATAGACAGTCAAAAAAACAACTCGAATCCACATTAAACAATACATCTTATCTATATTTCTTTATTATGGAAACTTTAAGTGTTGACATTGAACTTGACTACGTTTCGAGGTTCTACAATTCCAGCCTCCTCTTCAGGTCTGTCTAGTTTTTGATCTCACTCACATTTTCTAAACTTCATACATCGTGAATATCAAATTCACACGTCATATACATAAAACCATTTCACACAATCACATGTATTACATAGTTCACGAAATCATTTTCAACTCAATAATGCAACTCAACTTTGAGTTGCAAATGATATCGTGAACTATGTAATAAGGATTACGGGTCGCTCGTTGGAAACCCCTGTAATATCTTGTGAGTCTCACGATTTTGATTTTATCTCGAAGAAAAAGCCGCAATGTTCATGCCTTTTGTTGCTTTTAGAACGACACCATGTAATATTTACTTAACATTAAAATATAAATATTTTTGTTGTTTGAAATTGAGAAGGACGATAGAGTTTATTAGATGAGGATCGATTTTCGCCAAACAAAATTGCCTATGTTAAATTGTACGTGGATCCTGCTTCCAACTATACGATTAATTTTCAAAAAGCTGATTCGAGTATGATATATTTGTTTCTTTATAAAAATAATATTCTATCTATATAAAAATATTTCTACACACATCAAATTCTTAACGTGCAAATATTTTATACAAAATGTATTTGTAAATATTCAAATTTATGTGGAAGATATGAAAATTCTTCGTAAATTTTTAAAGGAATTCTTTGGCAAAGAATGGCGTGCTTCGTCGAAGAGGTCACAAACGTGTCAGTCAAGCGTTATCTTGGCATTGCACACCGTGTCAGTGACCTACTTTATTGTCAAAAAAGCAGTTGCAAAGTGCGTATGATCACTTGGGGGATAAGAAGTTGCGAATATAATATTTATAAAAGAATTATTTAATAACTACGTACTGTTGTCCAATTATTATTCCCAAATCAATTGCAGATATTTTGTGCAGTAAACATTCGAAACTAATAAAACAAAACTATCAATAACATTCCCGCCCATGGAAAATCCGCTACGACCCGTAGGAAAGCCGGAAGAAAACCCGGGCCAGGATGGGTCATATTATTATAATGAAGTTTTTAAAGAATTAACTTTTAGGGATGTAAGTTTTTTAAAATAAAACACTTGATTCGACACCCTAAACACAATGTTAATTTTCATTTAACCCTTAATTGATTCATGGTACTTAAACAAATTTTTATCTCTATGTACTTATAACCAGCATTTTACACAATAGCAATCATATCAGAAATACTCTATGCAAAGAAACATACCACATAAAACACCTTAGAAACAACTAATTAGAATTAACGATCAGAAAATGTTGAATAGAAATCTAGAATAAAAAACACACTTCACTCTAAGCCCAATGAAGAAATTTTCTGAATAATGCCAAGTACCAAAGATTCCAAGGGTTGCCGTTTTGGCCCTCCGTATAGTAGACCCCAAGTTAAAAATGAAACATGTTTCTCAATCATTCATTTTTTCTACCTTCTTACTACTTATGAAGTAACAGAAAATGAATTGCTATCACGAGTTTTCTGAATTTTTGACCGTTTAATAAAAGTGCGAAAACTCATTTTCAAAGCTTGGAATGGAATTCAGAACTTTTCTGTTACAACAACAACGACAACAACAACAAAAATTGTAAAAAATTTCAAACATTCAAGTTGTTTAGCTCAAACCAGAAATGTCTCATCTGGAAGAAATAGATATGCCTACTAATCATATTAAAATTTAGTGCTTAATGTTAATTACTGTTGGAAGGCATGTATTTCTTAAAAGTGAAAATGAAGAAAATGAGTGGTTTAAACGGGTTAAGTAAAATTCGTGACAAATGAACTAGGTTATATTCGTATATAAAAGACAGAATTTATTGAACTCTTATTATTTTACATAAGACCGTGAATATGTAACAAAATAATATAAAAATATTATTTTTAAAGATAACTATTTCTTTGAGTTTAGAGTACAGCTTTCGTTGAGGATCTCGCTTTCTTTTCTCGCGGACCACCTCCGCATTTCGGCAAGTGTTAGTACACGTTAGTAAGAGCACAATGTCGGTAACATCTGTTACAAGGTTTAAAAAAAAAATAAAGGAAATTCTTTAAAAAATATACAACCTCACAATATTTTTTTGCTTAAAACCTTCATGGAATTTCTTGATTAGAATATATTCCTCGAATTCATGTTCTTTTCCAAATTTTGTAAACCTATTTATTGTTGAAAATAGGTATCTCCCAAGTAACATTATACCAGGGACAGTAAAATTTGTGACAATTTTTATCACTTTTCAACTTTCTATTTTTTCTATGCCTCATTGTGGGTTACTAGAAAGAACGTGTTAGTAGTAAACTGTTAGTATGGGTTGATTGTTGCAATTAAAAATATAAAACTCTAGATCCTTTCATCTCTGAGGAGCGACAGTGAAACGGTGCAACTTTTTGAGAATCTTCCTTAATTCATGTCCCACTTCGAGAACTAGTCAATTCCTATAATCTGTCGCACTCTTTAGACTTCAACGTCCCACATTTATTAATTTAAAAATCATAGCTATGAGATACTTAAAATAAAATGTATCTTCTTGGATAAGTTCAATCGGCAATAAGAGGGGGAAGAGTGAGAAGAGTGAGAAGAACTTCATGGATGGGAATGTATTCTGCGTGAAAGCAAGAAATGTTATCAGTGGGAATGCGAATGAATTAATTAAAATGTTGGTTCATTACCAATCTACAAATTATTGAGTGTCTTATTATTAATGCAAAGAAAAATATTGAAGTATGTAGAATAAAGATAAGGCGGCCATACAACGAGTTGTTAGTGCCTGTTAATAATATAGTGAATATGGGAGATACATGGATAATGAATGCAGGTATACAAACAGTTAACCCTAAAGCGTATATGAATAATATCGAAACGTTGACGCAACAAAACTGAATGTTCTCTGGTTTAAACGCAAAAAAATTACCTTTATAATATGAAGACCGAAAATGTGATCAACAAAGAAATTGGGAGATAGCATTTGTAATAACATTGCATTACCTCATTAAAAATCTTGTAACAAAAGTTTTCTAACGAATATCAAACTTATGTCGTAGAAATACAAATATTTTTGGCAGACAATGGTAAGTAACAATGAAGAGAGAACTTTTAACAATCATTTTATTGTCCCGAAAAATCTCACACTGTCCAAAGGCCTGCCAAGAAAAAAAAATCAAGTTCCTATCTATAACACGCACTCCTATTAATTGATTCCACTGATGACAATTATTCAGCAAATTAGTATGTTCCTTGTGTCAACAAAATGACGAATGAATTTGCAAAGTAAGTTTGTCATTCAAGTGGGATTTGTAGGGTAAGTCGGTTACTTAGCGGTGTCCAACAGGTGGCCCGCGAAACTTTTTATATGGTCTGCGAGCTATAGTACTCGTACATTTTACATCAAACTTTGGGGAGGATACCTTTGTTATAAATCTATGCTGTCAGAATTAATATTTGACTTGGCATGTCCGGTGAGACAAAATAGAAAACTGAGTTCGGAATTACCTCGTAATATATTATAATGTGAAAACATTTTATTATAATACTAAATATTAAAAATAGTTTTTAAAAATAAAGAAACATGCTATTTAATTTTTAGTAATATAAATTGGTTGAAGAATTGTGTTACAAATAAACGAATATGGCCCGTTAGTTTTATTCGTGTAGCAAAAATTTGCTGAACCCTATCCCGTGCCAGTACGATCGTTCGAAAGTAAATAGAAATTTTCCGCGGGCTACAATAAATTGGACTGCGCTTACTTCGTCCATCCACGGAATACACGATGCTTCAGAAAATGTGATTATGCGGATGAAAAACGAAAAGATAATTTTAGATTTGCAAGTAAATGCAAAAGAATGTTGATCGCCAAACCCACTCTTCTTCCAAAGAAAAAGAACTAGGACATAACACTTTGCATAACGGCGGTTTTCATCAGATGCAACAAGTTACACTTAAAAATTAATCCCGAAACGTAACTTTATCATAGATTTACCTTACATTTTTATATTCGCCTAGCATTACATTTCGTGTCTACTTCTGATATTGCTATAAGAAAGAATTTTCAAGACAAGTCATTTCACCCGGTTCGTGTACCGGTGCTGCCTGAAGCTGAAGATAAAGCTAATTTAGCTAAATCTACACATATAAAACTCGAACTTAAGTAAAGTTATGCCGCTTTTCACTAAGGTTTAACGCAAAAATTAATTGAAAGATACACACACCCAAACATAATCAATGCATACGAAATGTCTCTTTTCCCCTAAATGAATACAATTTCATTACCCCATTTCTATTTCTTGACCTTTCCATTAAAAAAATTATTAGGACTCAAAAATGTAAAGAAAATAAACTTTTCACTTTTTCAAGACAGTAATTTAAATTCTCTTTCAGACGTCACTGTCACTATTTCAAATACGTCTTTAAGGTCACGGTCCTTCTCTTTCTCCCCATTCTACAGGGAGATAAGACACGCTGAATTTCTAGATCACTAAAGACACCATTATATTTCTGAAAAATACCACACGATCGTCATCGTATATAAAACAATTAATGGGTGGAATCGTAACTAAAACGACACTAAAGTTACGCCACTTCGAATCAATAATTTCGACAATTGGTTTGGAAACTCGTAAGCTTATGAATATTAAGTGATTCACATCATTCCCACACTACATTTTTCTATCTAATATAGAAAATAACGAATACTAGGAATTTTTGCTAGAAATGAAAATGAATGGTAAAGTTAAAAAAATAATAAATTTGTTCATTGTAAATATGTTTTATCCATCATTGTGGCATCATAGTTACTTTTGACAAGACCTCCAGTTCGTTACCCCTCGATTGGGAAATGGTTGTGGTTCGCAGTGGAACTCCTTGGAATGACGTCAAAGGAGCACGGAGACCTCCTTGGTCGGAGGCGTTGGTGTAACTGTGAGAGGCGACTACAGCGGGCTACAAGGCCACCGTTGCACGCGGACGCCAACGAAAGGGGCTCCAGACGTTGGAATTCAACCAGAAATTAATCACACTGAATAAAAAAGAATGATAAAATTTGATCAAAGAAAATTGAAAATTTTCCATGTTCGAGAGGAAGCACGTACGGTCATTTTGGGAAAAGAGTTTCAGAATAACAGTTACTGTTATAACAATATAACTAAGAATATGAAATTACCATAATTCTATAGCTTATATTGACAATATTTTCAATATTAAAAATTTAATTATTTAACCAAAAACCTGAAAGGTTTGTTTCTCGTACTCATTTATGATTCACAAGACAGCTGTTTTTAAAATTTAATATTTACTACTTTTAATTTTTTCTTATTATTTATAAAACGAATCTAGAAGAAAATAATGCTCAGAATATCTTGTCAAATTCATAATATGATATTATGGGTAATTTGCACTAATATTTTGATATATTGAAAATTCTGTTTCATTCAAAGTATAACATTTTTTACGAGAAGATAAGCTATTTACTACTTTTAATGACTCGTCAGATATACGAAACAACATCCAGTCTTACTATGTGCCTTGTAACTGTTAAATAAAAAATGTTATTTATGGTTAAATTTTTGAAATGTGAAGATTTGATAAACCTTATGCATAGCGAGTGGAAAATGCCATTATATTAACAAAGTTTAGGCCAATTCTATTACACCCATCCGGCATAATCGGATCCGAAACGATTAAGGAAGAATCATGATTCAACGTCTGTTTCTGTCGCACCCATATGAAGAGACTTCAATGCACTGTTCACAAACACGGAAAGCCCCTGCTTGTTCAGGCGTCAAAATTGCCATGGAACGTCGAATATATATCATACAATCAAAGGCAAAACCAAGCTTTATAGTAGGGGAGGCAAGATTTGGACTTTTAGGAGGCGAAGTTTATACATCTCATCTCTGCAATAAATGCGCGGACATGTGACACAAATCTTAACAGTTTCTAGAGCTCGTGGAGCCAGATATTTATTAACCGGAATGGACTGCAGGCGAATATGACAAAATGCTTTATTGTAGTGGTGATATTGCCATACCTTATTTTTATGAGATATTATCAATTAATAAAATGATTCGCTCGTGAATGTTTTGACATGTATGACTCATGCCCGCGAGATATTTGAATGGCAATCACATCTATTCTTTTTTATTACTGTAATTTTTTTTTCAATATTCAAAAGTGTCCCTCCCTGCCTACCCCTTGTCTTTACCCTTGTATGAAACTATGAACTCTCTCCTAGATTCCACTTGCCAACAGATTTTTATAAAATATTTCTAGAAGTAAGGAAACATTTGGCAGAATTAAATATTTTCTTAAGTATTCAATGCTGCTAATCTCGTCGTCACAGTCCGCAGGGAAATTAAGTATTATTACCAAGTAGTGATAAATTAATAAAATGTTTGGAATGAGCAATGCTCGTGCGGATAATTTTACGATGTGCCAATATTTTCTAAAACGTTGTGCCAGCAAAACCATTGTATCCTCCAAGTACATGTCATACGTAGGGTTTATGGATGCATGTTTCTAAAATCTGACTCACATTTCCTCTTTACTAGTAGACAAATGCTGACTCATTAAATGAAATGAGTATATTTCATTGGTAAAATATCGGAGAACTACTCTTCGATTATGAGGACTCCTTTTAAATTCTTGAACAAATAAACTATTTTCTTCAAAAAATATTAATTCGAGAGAATTATCTCGTGAAATATCTCCCATACTATGGTTAATGGACAAAACTGTCATTAAAATAATATTTTATACCTAAGCGAAGTCCTTTTGGAATTTATCCTATTTGGAAAAAATATTGATAGGTTCCAATGAAAAAGCAAGAATATTAGATAGGTCGAACACATAAATATTTAAAATTCATGAGAGTAAAGAATACTGAAGAGAAAATAGTTTGATAATCAGGTTGCAGTCATACTTTCACGGCAAAGATCTCGTAGTCACGTCGAGATGCCCCAAATGACAGATGGTGTAAATTCCTCTTCGGTGAGACGTCTCTGGACCCCACCTTCAGCTATAAAATCCTGTTAAATAACACCAACACTTATACACCACAGTTCACAGGAGCACACACTTTTTTTTCCACTGTGACGATAACGTAGCTCAACAATGACGAAGACGACGCACGCGCGTCGGAGGCGAACTGACAACTGCCGCTCGCCACGAAGCCTCAGGCCCTCGCCGCACTGCGCGCTGCGGGCTCAACGTCATCGCCACCGCTGCCATTGTTGTCAAGCAAGCGCATTCCTTGGCGCGAAAGCTACGGCGTCTTTTAAGGCAACGTGGAGCGCTCAGCCAGGTGCGAAGCTGGCAACGCCGCCCCCGCGCCCCAAGGTAGACAGAGGAGGTGGCGGAGACCGCGGCGGTCGCGGCGGCGAAGGAGGCGAAGGAGGCGGCGCCGGTGGACAGCGAACAGCGAGCGCTCCTCGCCGGAGCAACGCAACGCAACGCGGCTCAACGCTCCAGCGGACACACCTCACAGAAGTCAGCCTCCGGTCAAATCTTTTCTACTCACTAAAGCACTTCTCGAGACGCGTTTTCGCTGAAATATTCTGCTCATTTCACTTCTGTGGCTCGAGCACCGTTCGTCGAAAGCGCAGAAGGAGATCTGCAAGCGGTTAACGTTCGTACTAAAACGAGAGAACAATTTACTGGGTACCGACTTCATCCAGCAGAAAGCAGTTATCATTTTACATAACGAGCAAAAAATAGGGAGTTTTTGCGGTGACCTTCGATTACTCCCATGCATACCATTGCTCTCTCTCCCCCTCTCTGCACGACACGCAGAAACACAGGAATGTAGTTGGCTGTCCCACGCACATCACGGATGAGGCAGTTTATCAATTATCATAGATAAGATTTACACATTTAAAGCTACTGCAATAATAATTTTAACTACTCCAATAACTTTTAATAATTTGAAGAAACATGACAATTGTTATCAAGCAAAAACTAAATATAGAATTTCTGTAAAAATTTTGAAGAATTTTTCTTCAAAATAAGTACGGTTTTCATAAATTTGACAATAAATACACGTTTTTGGCAGAATGCGCCGGTAATGTCTAAAATTGTCATGAAGTTATACATCGCCAATATTAGATGTAACATTTTAAAATATTCTCCTATTTAAAGGATGCGATAACGTAATTATGTTAAGTTACGTAATTACGATTCCAGAGACATTAAAAAGAATACATTTATATCAATGTTTGCACCTCACCGCGCAACTTGCGCCTGTACAATAAATGATTGTTACAGTGTCCTATACCAACCCTAATGTTTGTTCCAAGAATTCGGGACCATTCTGTATACATTAATAAACTGAGGGAAAAAAAACATGCGCAACAACGCTCCAAGAATGTCAAATTCCTTTCGTCTATTTAAACATCTTTTACTTTTCAAGTGTTTTGAATAAATGATTGGAAATATTTTTTTGGTAACCACAAAAAGAATGAAACGTGTTTTTGAAACCTCTTATTGCCACAGAATTATAGAAAGGTGTCATAAGTAAAAGAACCCAATAAAACTTTTCATTTAAAACTATATTGAAAATCAACTTCAGATGCATGAATGATGAAAGTTCAGCTCAGATGCATGAATGATGAAAGTTCAGCTCAGATGCATGAATGATGAAAGTTCAGCTGAGTACGCAAAAATCAAGAGCAGCACTTTTTTTCAAGGCGCCGCATCTCTTCCATGGAATCCTTTCACTCTCGTGAAGGTTGTACGAAGTGAGATAGAGCCGCGCATTTCTTCTTATCACCAGTACAGGTAAATGTTTTTATTTTCATTAGCTCAACTGTCACGAATAAATATAAAGGTAAAGTTAGATTAAAATTGTCCTTTTCCAGAAGTAAAGTTTTGATGTTTATCAATTTGACAGAATTAGGTACATTAGAAAAATTCATACCGATTGTGAATCGTATTTTTTATGGTCTTATATTGTGGTAGCGATACGTTATGTACTTACGAATTTTGCTTGCATCGAAGCGCATTTAGTCGACGAATGCGCTATATGTTTTCCTCATTTAAGTTGTTTTCAGAGGAGTGCGATATATTTTGAATAAATTTTTCCAAAAACGTTATTACCAAAATATTTTGCAGAAGTTCGTACATGTTATTACTTATTAAGATTTTTTCTTGTGAAGCAATAAAATCATGAAGTATTTGAAACTAAAGTAGAAATATGCAATAAAAACATTTCAGCAATACACAAACACAGGAGTTTTTTGAACGTTGAAACCTACATCTACAGAAAAAATAATACAGCCAAATGCTAAAAGAGTAGACATTTTAATGGATTGGTGATAAGGAACGTTTCTTTAGAAAAATGTAGTTGTACTTATTGAATGGAAGAAATTAGTTTTGAAATTTTTATTTAAATTTCGGTAGCAATACTGAAGGCCATCCACTATTCCTCTTCCCGTTATTGCACTATTGTCAATTCCCCCGGTTCCGACGAACTTGTTCTTCGAGAATTGAGGTTCATTGGAATGTTCAAGGAGTCATCAACTAAAAAGGTATTTTCGTATCATGACATGTTAGCAAGAGGTACAGCCCGCTAATAAGTTTTTTTTATTAGGGCTAATACGCATTCGTTTATAGTATGACAAACGCTTTCAAAGATATACCTTTATGTTTTATAGTATTTTTTCAAGCTTCCTCCTATAAAGATATTAAGTTATTTAGTGGGATTTTTTTTTAGATATAAATTTCATAAAATCATCATAATCTGGTTACTTTTTGAATATTTCATTCTGTATGTGAAACAAAACGTTTTCGCGGATTTGGAATTTTTTGTGCGATATCGGGCAGCAATACATAATTGTACAATTTCCCATAAACTCGATGACTTCACTTTTGTAATGATGTTTGATGGTGACGACTAAATCAAAGGACGATGACTAATATAATTCCCAAACAATGTAAATTTTAATGGTCAGAAAATAAAAACTGTAAGATTTGAAACGAGGATTTTTATTTTTCACTGAATTTTCTACTACGTGTGCATACATTTCGTTTGTGAATTTTACAATGAAAAAAAACAACAACAAAGTTAACGTCCAAAAATACCAAACATCGAAACTTAAAGATATCACAGGAAATTGATAATTCAAAAAATGAGAATTTAGATGTTATTGGTGCCGCTTTGTTGGCGTAATTAAAAATAAAACTAATTGTTTGTCTCGCCAACCATCATTTATTGTTAGAATTGACTTTGGACTACATAGCAATCTTCAGTAATCTTCCTCCGGACAAGGAAAAGTGTCCTTACCAATAGTTACCTTAGTGTCAATGAAAATTGTCCTTACCTTAGTGCCACTAAATATATGGTTGGAGAGACTGATAAAATTAGTTTTATTTTGAAAAATATCTTATTGAAGATTTGAGTAACGTCTTTCTTCAGATCTCCTTAATTCCGACTAAGAAAACAAATGTGAATTGAATACAGAATGTTCAGAAGAATTAAATTCAGCAAATATTGATAAACCAACACGCAGAGAAATCTATTCGATAATTGTTCAGCTCAAAAACAATAAGTCACCTGGCTCTGACAATATTATTGTTGAATGAAACAAGGAAGACAAAGTAAAACAACAAAATATACAAATTAATACGTAACTTATGGAATAGTGAACAAATTCCCAGTGATTGGTCGGAAGGTGTCATTTCCCCCATTTTTTTAAATAGGAGACCACAGATACTGTGAATATTATCGCGGAATCACATATTAAATGTAACAAGCAAAATTTACTCCGCATTATTATACAATAGACTTCTTGAAATAGTAGAAAAGGAATTGGAAGAATACCAAATGGGTTTCAGAACTGACCGCTCCCCATTGATAATATTTACATAGTTAAAGAAATATAAGAAAAATGCTATGGATACAATATTGATATTCATAACTGTTTTTTAGACTTCAAACAAGCACTTGACAAAAGTAAAAGAAATGCAATATTTGATAGTTTGGAAATATTTTTAGTGTCAAAGAATTTTAACCCGTTTAATCAAATTAACTCTCAATCACGCTACCGCAAAAGTTAAGATGAACAATTGTCTTTCAACTAGTTTTAAAAAAATACTGGAGTCAGACAGGACGATCCTCTCTCATCTCTGCTGTTAAGTTAGGTGGTGGAACATATTCTTAAGAAACTGGACCCGAGAGTAAACATCTCAAGTCGATCTAAACAAATTTGTGTTTATGGAGATGACATTCTCGAAGTTACAAGGACAATGGCTGCTTTAAATTATAAATTTAATGCCCTTAAATAATAATCCGAGAAAGTGAGATTACTAATAAATTCCACGGAAACTAAATACGTGAAATGCAGACAGAACCAGCAAAAAGAAAAATAGGAAATTTTTGGTGCTATGAAATTGAGAATCTACGTTTATTTAAATGCCTGGGCGCAATAGCAAATATAAACAACGAGATTGAAGAAGAAATCAAAACGCAAAAAACGCAGACCGTAATTGAGCATATTTTATGTGGAAATCTATTCTCAGAAATAGGTTACTATCAAAAACATTGAAATTAGTATTATACAATACTACCATCAAAACTGTGGTGACATACGTGTGAGAAACATGGGTACTCAAGAAGCAGCTGGAAGAAAAACTAGATTTGAAAGAAAAATCGTTCGCAAATTTTTTTGCCCTAATAAAATAAGCGAATCAATTTGTAAAAGAAAAATTATCAAAAACTAAATATTTTGATAAAACAATAGAATATTGTGAGATAAATAAAATCCAAAAGACTTGCCTTGTTATGACATTTAGAGAGGATGACTGAAGAAACAGTCACCAGACAAATAACAAAATGGAGACCTCTGAAACTGCAGCAGAAGAAAGCCAAAAATATTTCAGGAAGATAGCCTGTGTTTTGTAAGATCCCAATAGTATAGGAGTTAGAAACTAGGAAAGAGTAGCAGCCGACAGGAGCCACTGGAGGAATATACTCGAGCAGGCCAAGACTCACACAGAGTTGTAGCGTATATGAAGAAGACGAATATTAAGAAGTGTGTAATAAAATGTGTAAATGTGTAATGAAATGTTACTATACAAATATCTTTTCCGTTTATTATACAAATATCCAATTATTGATTAGCTTTCCGGTGAATTTTTAGACATTAAAAACCTACGATCTAACAAAAAAACATTTACCAGTCGAATATAAAAAAATATTTAATTTATGAGAATTCGAGGGATTCTTTTAATTTTTTTCAATATATTTTCAGCCAGGTACAAAAATAACTCCTTAGCAATTTGCAGACCTTCCTTTTACTTGAATTTCAACACTATCCTTACAGTACGAAAGTTCGATCACCTATGTTTCCAAATTAATACCACGTTCTTGCATAGAAACTGAAAACTGCCTTTTTTTATTTAATTAAGAATGCTGACCAATATATGGCTTGAAAAAAAATCTCCACCGTACTTCCTTCGTTAACACAATAATGTCTCAGTGCATGTCAGAAGGATGCATTCGTGTTGGGAAATGAAGAGAAGTTGACGTAAAGAATATTTTTCCCGACATGATGCAGGAATGAACCAGGGAAACACTTTTATTAGCTAGGCAACCCCTCCGCATTTATTACTATGAGAACAACTGCTGAGTCAACTCTGTTCCGCTGAGGTCTCAAGCGTCCTTGAAGGACGCAGAGGGCGGGACGAGGAGCCAGGACAAATGCCACGCTAACAGTGTTGATTTATTGTTGAGAATTAGGAATAGTTCGATAATTCGTTTCGTTCTTGAATCACAAGGTTAAAATTAAGAAAACGACTTTCACCACCCAGAAAACCTTCACACGAATTGTTTATTTTTAAATTATAGATGTATTATTCTCACACATAATTTCATTGAGATGATGACCGATATCATACACCACCTGATACATATTCTTGTACAGCTACCCGTATTCATCACATCCGAACTATTTTTGTGGTGTTTATGGAGTGAATATGTTTCAGGTATTTTAAATTGTACCTGGAAGACAAAAATACAAGTACTAAAGTGCCAAATTTGGCAGTGTAGGAACTCAGAGAAGTTAGAATAACCAACCTTCCTAGTAGTGGTGGTCCAGGAGTAATTGTATAATTTTGAATACAGTATGGCGAGTGTTGCCGTAATGGGTCTACCTGTGTTAGATTTAAAAAACGATTTAAAAATAGTACATATATTAGTAGCTCTTTTCTAACCCGTAGAATGGGACCTTTATTTATTATTTATTTAATCTCTTATATAGCAAGGTTCAGGCCACGAGACCTGCTCTTCCACATAACCGTGACTTGGGAGAGGGAACGAGAAGGAGAGATGATGGGTTGCCAGGGAACTTATGGTACCGAACCGACATTTGTCTGCAGTAAGTGGGGAAAACCCTAGCTGAAAACCTCACGTAGTTTGGCCGACCAGGGTTTGAACCTGCACTCTACCGCTCAGCGATATGGTTAGACACTTATACTACCTCGAAAACAGGGTGGATCTCCTGTTAGGAGAGGAGAGACGCTCCCACGACCAAAGCTGTGGGTTGCAGTGTCAATCCTACTTTCAACATTTTTAACAAAATACTGAATCGTCTAATCTATACAAACCGATTTTGAAACTGTGGCTTCCAGATAGGAAATACGACCAGAGGTGTACGAGCTTGAATTCTGATGCAATGATGATCGTTCGAAAGAAAATGTACTATAATGGGAATGTAAATTTTTGAACGTATTCTTGAACCTTTTTAGTAGTTTTTACAAAATCTCTCCTTTTTATGGCAATGTCAATATAAACGCAACATCAGCCCACGAACGTGAGGGTTACCTGTATAATGCACATCGCTGGACGTATAGTTTCTATCGCTAAGGATTGAGGGAGAAGGAGCGAGGCCGTGGCGTGAGGCCAGGTCGCGCCTGGTCGGCGTCAGCAAGCGGGCATGCCGCTGCGCCGCGCCCACCGAGGGCATGCAAGCGCGGGGTCAGGCGCAGGGTCACGTGCGCTACGAGGAGACAGGCGCTGCTGGTACGCCAACTGGTCCCGGTTAAAAAAAATAAAATAGGAACACACATAATTTCCTTCAATTTCTAATTAAGTCTCATTTTTACGGTGGATATAAATCAGCATGGAATGTTGAGAAAGAACGGCGGATGCAGGTCACACAAGGTGGTTATAAATCATAATTCAATGATTCACAGCACATAGCAAAATAAATTCCAGGATTTCTATATCAGGTGTATAATTTGATATTCTAAGGCGTGCTAAAGCTTGAAAAATAAATGAAACGTTTTTTAGGAAAAGAGGGATATATAAGATTCAAGAAGTTACAATCTCAGAACACGTAATGAAAGAAGCAGACCTTCAAATGAATTAAAAAATAATACCATCACGAATTCATAAACGCTGTGTGTAATGATATTCTTCAATTTAGAGAGAAGAAATCTATTCCTGAATCACGTTTTCTTCTCAATGTTACGGAGGGAATTGAATCAGCCGAACGTGAGAAATATTTTGTTCGTAGCGCACACAAAACGAGATATTGTATAATATTTTGTTTTACATATTCGTGATTTTTAATCACCACCTTCAGTATTTTAACTTACGGGTCATGTAAACTCTTCTTGAGTATATTTATTAATTTAAGGAAGTAAGTTAGGTATTATTTGAGGTAATACGAGATAGTAACATATTTATCACTGTAATATTTTTTTCGTGTGTAGATTCAAGACTCGGGTCGTATCTGCCAAACCCAAACTTAAGAGGTCAAGTGACTTTCGGAGAGAGTTAAGGGCACAGCTACAACTTCTTCGTCGGCTGCGGAAACTGGCGTTGAAATGTGAAAAAGTTGAACCTCGCGACATCGAACATTTCTCGAAGTGGCTTCTTCGCTAGATGGACATTACGAAAGTGAACATACCGCAAGGAGAGAATCACTCGCTTTGGAGGGAATACAACCAGCATTCAATAAAAAATCCTAATTTGATTTCTACAATCACAAAGTATCAAGATATAACTCTTCATAGGAACGTTCGTATTATTTTCTTAATATATCCTTGCAGGATATGTGATTTATTTCTTCCCTCATTATGTTGTGTGTAAATTGTATTAGATAATCGATATTTGGTTGATGGAGCTCTCGGCAAAGGGAAATATAGAAAACGGAAACGAGATGTCAATTAAAAGTTTTAATTCGAATTTCTCCGTTAACACTTGACCAGAAGTAGTAAATTATTTCTTCCCAGATTGATTGTCAAAACATTGCAGTTTACTGAGAAACACTCCTAATGAGCAACAGAAATATTGCAAGTATGAAAA
Source organism: Laupala kohalensis (assembly GCA_002313205.1). Lineage (NCBI taxonomy): Eukaryota > Metazoa > Arthropoda > Insecta > Orthoptera > Trigonidiidae > Laupala > Laupala kohalensis. Next base: position 703,870 of record NNCF01126876.1, read on the forward strand.
CCATGTCTGGAAGACGTAGATGAGTGGAGCGTGCTGTGTAATCGTAGAGACTCGTTTTTCGCACATATTCCACATTTCTCGAGCACTCGTCTCCACGTCAGGAGTTGCTGTCTAACTGAACCGCTCGCGTCTAACGGCGTAGGGAACACACGAGGCAGACACGAGGCAGAGCTAGGATCTTCAGGGGATCAATCCTCCCCCGAAATTAAAAGTAATTTGTCCTTTCTGTATTTCTCCTAATATTTCAATGTGCGTACACACAAACATACAGCATACATATATATGCACATTTGCACATAACTTATGATCACATAATTAATATGTATAATATGTGTGTGGTGCCCCCCTCCCGAAATAAAATTCCGGGTACGCCCCTGAGAGTCTCCATTTCTCTGTTGTGGCACTGCCTCTGGCACGGGACGCAAGAGACTGCGAGGACGCGACATCGACCTTTCGGTGGCGAGAGCTCCCGTTGCTTTCCCTACGAGATATAATACATTCAGAGACGATCGCCATACGTTTTATGATTAAAGTAAATAAAAATATCAATTCATTTATTATGCACTCTAATAAAATTGTGTTTTCTTGCGAGATAGGGTGAGAAATGGATAATGATCGAGAGCACGTGAGTTAGATTTTGAATGAAGTAAATCGATAGCACTAGGCTCATACCCAGTAGTTTGTTGTTGTTGTTTTTCGGGACAATGAACTGATATCACTATTTCAATCATTTATTGTTTTCTGAATACGAGCATCATTATTATTTTTTAAATTTATTACTTACACGAGCGTCAAATGCTTAATTTCACAAAATTAATTATATTTCTGAAGAGCTTTGGGTCTCTTATTCCTCACCCACTTGATACTTACTTGGAGACGTATGTATCATTAAATATAGAAATATATGTAAATATATAAGTACGAAATATATAAGTCTTACATTGTAGCTTCTCTTGCTTCCTTAAAGAAATTCCCAAGCGTGCCACCAATTTTTTAAATTGAAATTATCATTCTTACCATTTTTATTAAATTATGTCGAAGGGGAAAATGGAAATTAACTACATATAGGAAAGAGTACATGACTAGCAAGAATATTAAATTTGAACGAATGAAATTGAATTAATTATGAAAACACATGGCGAGGCAATAAACTAGTATTACCTAGATATAAACTTCTATAACTGAAACATTCCTATTATTTTAAGTATAACTCCCCGGAGAAACATATTTAATCCAAAAACTAGGTAGCACTGTAAAAATATCGTCAAGGAACTGACGAAATTATCTTTCAACAAATGAATAAATATTCTGATTTCGTATCTTTAAAATGTTAAAAATAATATTTATTTTCGATAATACAAATATTGCAAGCAATAGTAGCACTGACCTGACACATCACGCAGTTTATGTCCCGTTCCTAAATTATTTTCGTTCTTCCTTTATCCATACTTTCATCTCTGACTGCAAGCTGAACTAACTGTTGTCTAACTGGAAAAGTAGGACTCAGCTCAAGCGGGGAGGTGAACCTATCACTTCCGTCAAAGGTAATACGTTTACTTTTCTGGTTCTAGGGTTTTATTAAAATATTATAAATTTTACTTCGCTTCGGCCTTCAAAATGTTGTTTTGCAGATAAGTTGACGGTGTACTCTCACAATTCTAAAGTAACGTAGAAAATATTTAAAAAACACTTCTTCTGAGAATATCATTAACTTCTTGATTGCCGGAACTCTTTTTCGTCTACACCGGAAATCCAATTGAACGCAATGAACTGGAAAGTTACGGAATGAGATCACAGAAAGTTTGGCAAAGTTTAAAGACTCTTCCTTCTAACAACTAATACTTCTTCATAATATCTTTCTAGTAACAGGATAATATTACATCTTTAATGGGGGCATTCATTATGCCAAACATACAGTCGGTTCTATTATTTCCTATAGTCGCAATTACTTTTGCATGTACAATTTATGAATAATAAAATTCATTTTAATACAATTTTCTTATTTTCACGTTTTTTTCTTCAATGTATGAAATAAATTATGAAATTTTTAGAAACGATCTTTTAATCGGTTTATTTGTCTACGAGTGTCATTATGATTGCTGCATCGAGGCAAACCATTTATTAGGGAGATTTAGTGTAGAAATATTAGTGTTAAATTCAAATCGTTTCACCATTAAGCTACAGAAGTTCTTTTGTTTTATCGCTAGAAAAGTACAGTTAATAATATAGTCACTTTACTTTTACATTATTAAAATGATTTGCAATTTTACTTCAAAATGAATTTTTGTAGCAATTTTTCATGATGTTATTGCTTTGTTTGAATGTGCGTATTTGTTCGAGAGGATGGGGGGGGGGAGGAGGAAGGGTGAAATAAATGAAAATATAATTTCAGGTTACTCGAATAATTGTTTCATTTAGATTTCCCTTCTCAGAAGAAATTAAATGTTTCATTTGAAGCGCTGGAGAAACGTCCATGGGATAATGAATGGAGATCCATGAATAAAGCACCGACCATAATCTCGATCATCAAGAGTAATATTTGATTGGATGCTCCATAGCACGCACGCAAGGGGTGTCTTCGCTCTCAAGGAATGTCTGGCGTCGTGGTCGTAGCGCGTTTCCCAGGAGCTCTTCGAAGTCCGTGAAGGGTTGGGTGGGGGGTGAGAAAGCGGGTCAGTGGAGCGCCGCCGCCGGTCGACCGGCCGGTAGGCAGGCGACGTCAGCGAGCGTCGCGACGGGTCGTTGCCCTCTCAGCACTCGTTCTTCCTCCTCGTCCTCAAGGTCCCGGTTCTCGCCTCGGGTCGCAATTATGACTTCACCAAGAATTATTGTCATGACATTTCCAAATCTACCATCACCACACTTTTGTTTTCCTCTTCAAAATGAACAATCCCTTTTCTTTTCCTTCATTAAATACTTCCTCCGAACGTCGTTTAGAAAGCAAAGGCCACCAAAGCACCTCACTTACGTGTTTTTCAGCGAACAACAAAATAAGATGACCTTTGAGTCAAGGAAATTGCAGCATGATAAAACGATCTGTCACAACAGATTTGAAGGAATAATTACACAAAATAGTCTTAACGTTGTCCGTGAAGGTAGCCTTTTCTATGGTGTAGGGTGAATGGTACTTTCAATTTGTTCGTTTGATTTTAAAGTACCCAAACCTAGGAATCCGAGGATATCGTCTAGTCATGGTTGCTAAATCTAATAATACAGACAATAAACTACAAACTATTTAATCAATTATTAGTAAACGAAAGTCAATTAACAAACACGTACTATTATGAAGCATAGCTAAAAAGGGGAAGAAATAGTCAATTATATGTTAGACTTGCTCAAAATGTAAATTTAATTTGAATGTAGTAGGATAAAGTAACATAACAAATGATATTGAATATAAATTATAATTATACTGCAACAGTGCATGTAAGTAGTTTCATCGTAAATGTAATTTTTATGGCAACAAAGCTGAGGAAATCTTTCAAAGTCGTTCGATTTTCGTGAGGTGTGCCATTTCTGAAACACACTACCTTACATCCTCTACATCATATCCTAAACTATTCAGTGAACAATAATTATATGCAGGTTAGGGTGGGGTAAAGATATGCACTTTTCAGTTTTTCACACATCAGAGTTTATTGGAGAGCTCATTGGGAAAACCCATAAATTACTTTTACCTCTCACTCCGTATTTTCAAATTTACGTAAAAGTGTTTTTCAGGACTCTTACCCCATCAGATGGGGTAAAAATCCTCATCCAGATCTCTGCCTCAATCCAACTCGACTAGCAAAAGAAACGCATATTCAAAACACCAACAAATTTAAGTATAACAGATAAATAAAGGAACCTATAGAATCGGGAACGTTAACGCACTTCATTGATGAAAATGCTTTGTCTGGAAACAGCCTCGTTCGTTAAGAATGGGCATAGGGATTAAGTCAAGTGGTTTGCGTAGGTACCATATCTATGAACAAATCGATACTTCAAATTATGTGTTGATAAATTGTCCTTTACCGATCTGAGGCGATGAAAGAGTCGAGAGGAAAGAAAAACAAGAGAAGGGGAAAAAGTCTGTATGTCGGTGCGAAGGTCCGCATTCGAACGTTCACCCAATTGCAGTGCATTTTTTACCCCTTTTGATGGTAACCGAAATAAGCGTTGGCAATCCCCCTTAACAAAAGTAGAAATTAGCGCATCATTTAAAACTAAATGAAAGGACTTCAGAATTGTGTTATTATATAACACTTCGAAAGAAACGGAAGGTGCTGAAGCACTCTGAAAGCGTGATAATTACGATATTGCATCAAAACATTCCAAAATCGACATATTTCATTTTCTATATTCGTATAAGTCGTATAAGTGACATTTCAGTGAACAGCTGAAGTATCACTACATGTGATTACCATACAGGGACAACCGAGATTACCATAACTAAAAACTCAGAGTCGATGGAGGGTCATTGCCCCCACCGACTCCGCCTCATTCTATTCTTTTCAGATTTCTGATTTTTTTTCTAGAAAGGTTCAAACAATTTTGTTGAAATTCACAGAATATGATGAAATAATAGCTACTTTAGGATAAAAACTTGATCTCACATGGTCTTATTTTTTATTAAGATCGTTTTATTACGTTTTTAATACTAGAAAATACTATAATATTATAGATAAAGAATTGACGACTGTATTGCCAATGCGTGAATGAAGAAGTCATGACCTTGTCGAGCAAAACGGAAGGTAAAGGTTTCATATCTTCTATTTACTGTAAATACAAGGTGATAAACCGATAAAACCTTGAGTAATCCCTTTGAGCACGGAAACGGAAATAATAACAGCAAATAGTGTGGACGTTAGTAGCAAAGCAAAGTCACCACATTACTGAAATAATTTTCAACCAAAAAAAAGCTTGGCCGCCCAGATTTCATATAATCAAACGAGCAAAATATTTTTCTTAAGCTCACACTTAAGATTTACAGAACATAAGAGTTATGAGATGAAACAGTGATCTAACATTTCCTCATTTCTGAGAAGGGTCGGTTTAGTACATACCTAACATTAGAAAATGAGTGTATTATGGATTTCAGAGAAAAAATAGCTTTATTGTTTTGTGGATGAAAAGTCAAGGTCTCCTGAAGTAAAATGAAATATAAATATTTGGTATATTCTTCGTATTTACAACCTAAATACAACGAAACAAAGTTATATAACCTTGAATTATCTAATTGAACTGCAGGTAAACGTAAAATTACGTTCGAATGGTATGGACGGTAACATCACAAAATTACTGAAATTAGTCCGCATGAGATTTTCATATGAGAAAGTTCGGTAGACTCTACTTTGTTCCTCCTCACTCCGAGAGAATATTGTACGATTTCAATCCCGGAACCGGAATCCTCTAAAACTCTGGTTCCTTAAGTATGGGCTGAATAACATTTCAGAGTCATATTTGAATACAATCCCCATTTTACTAATAATAATCCTTTGAACATAAATTAATTTTCAAATAATCAATTTTTAATCTCTATATATTCACATTTTAAATACTACCTATAATACTACGTGGAAAGCAACATAGTTGGTAATATAATTAGCAGTTCACTGTTATTGTACATGAATAGTTTTTATTACTGCAGCCGGTGGAAATGATCGGTAGATCAAGGGAGATAAGTGAGTCTAATATGTTTCGAAAAAAAAAGCTTAAGTTGTTCGGTAATTCATCTACCGTGTCAATCATTAAGAGGAAACATTACGATTGGGGTACGCATCATGAATGGATACTAGTAACATAGATCAGCGAGACTTTTACCAGGGAGATTTAAAAAAAATTCTAGATATACAGATTACGTTACCAACACTGTGTTAAATAATACACCACAAAATAGACATAATTGATATCCAGTACAACAAGGGATATTTAAAGAGTTCGGGTTCCTGAAACAGCCACAGAAGGAAAGCACATTGGCATGCTTGAGAGGTTGACTTCTTTCGTCATGAACAAAGGATATACATATTTATGCTCCACCGAACGTACCGCATTCTGAAAAATCAATGTTTTATTATCCCGCCTCCAAACGGAAAGTTTCTCAAGAAAGTTCATTCGTAAGACGAAATGAGGAAGTACAAGTGACGACATCGAAAGAGAACGATGTGTGAGAAAAGTGAAGGTTTTAAAGATGGCGTTACTTAATTTCATCACACAAGAATTCCTCCGAATCGTGAAGGGATGATTATTTTGGGAGTTTCATATAAATAACGTAACTAATCTGTTTGATAATTGAATCATAAAACGAAGGTATACATTTGAAATGTTACCAAGATGTATAGTGTTACATGTGTGAGACTGAGCCGTTCCTAACCCAAGAATTCACATCAAATCTACTGAGAATCATGACTTTAGCGGCCTAGAATAGAGCATTATTTCTAAGCAGTTCACGGAAAAAGAATCATTCGTTTAAATTACTGAGGTCATAACCTTTCTTCTACTTTGCATTATTTTCATGCGAGTAACGCTGGGTCAATAAGATATTTCATGAATTAAAAATCAAAAACTTACGCAGTATTTGCTAGACTACCTAGTTCAATAAAATCTTTGCAAATGAAGCAATCAGAGAATTAGTACACTGCCCAAATTTCATATTCACACATATTTACACAAGGAAGATGGCAAATAAACTGGTGAGTCAGAACTCATCTCCAGGAATACTAAATTTTCCTTTCTCTCGGCGCTCATATTGATTTCATATTTAACTCGCCAGTTTCTAAGGAGAATTATTCACTTTCTCATGGATTCAACAACTTAATTGTATCATTATTTTGTATATGTAGGCCTATTGATGTCTTGAGAAATATCGAGTTATGACTTGAATGTTACTGTCAGTTTATTCAAATTGAATGTAAAAATAAACTGAGAAATATTTCAATCATGACATGGGTTTTCCCAATGAAACAACACTTAGAACTCGTTTATCTCCATAATATGAAAAAGCAGATTCCTGCCCTTGGCATAGCTGTAATGGTTGTATAGTAAAATTACAGTACTAATGTTAGGATAATTTTTTCCCGCACTTATGCTGTAAATTCACAATACCTTTTTTGCTATAATTTCACTATACCTGGATGCTGTAATAATTACAGTCTTTTTGCTGTAAAATTACAAATCGTGGGCAGGTAAATATTTTCCCACACTTTTTTTTTTGTAAAAATACAACAGAAAATTCTAACAGTGTACGTGTTCAAGAAAGCACCCAGAGAAGAAAACTTTAAAAAATTGTCCGTTGAATTGAATGCAGATAAGTTTGTCATTATTCTTAATTTGATGGCTGTCTTCTCTCAACGCAAAGCTAAAAAATGTCACATATGCTCCAGTTACGAAACTTTTGTGATAAGAAAATAAATTATTCAAACCTTGAGAGGTCCACAAGTAAAGTTCATTTTTCATGTCGTATCTTCCCTTCGAAACAATTGTTTGAGAAGATTCACTGAAGAGAAACATTCCTCAACCTGAATCCTCAACCGACAGAGAGATTAAAACAAATGGACGCTCTCTAATTTCAACAACTTACTTTACATTTTGCATGCACACTTTTCCTTGATTTCTTATTAGAGCATCTAATCAGGCTATTATAGAAACGTGACTACACCGTGACTACAATGTGACCGGTGAGAAATTAAATACGAAGTCTGATGATAAATCATTCAAGAGAATTTCTGAAAGCCTTGATATAGACATATTATATGAATTATATTCCTACATTTCGTTCTGAGTCTCTAAATTTATTTTGGAATGTCTACCGCGTGTAGTCATTAACTAAAACATAATATTCATTCTCAAAACATATACTTTCAACATTCAAGCACTTCTTTCCAAAAGCAACTTATTATACTGATATTAGGGATAACCTGAATGAACTAGATATTTTCTCATTCAGTAACTTTCGAGATCTAATAAAATTAAAAGTGACGTGTTTTCAAGTGAGTTCGTAGAGAGTAGTCCGACTCTGAAGTCAGGAGGATACGTTGCAAGTCAGGACCTTTGTATGCCAGCCACTTTTTCACGTGAAGTAGGTTATACAGGTACGGGTAAAATACCAGTCATTCTACTAAGAAAATATCATAGTTTAAGGCTTTTAAAATGTAATCCTTGTTTATGATGTATTTCTCTTTATGGTCATTTTCATAAAAAGAGAATTATAAACTAAAAGATTTTTCCTTGTGAACTCATAAATGCGTTAACTTCCACCGATTACTAACTTTCTCTTCGAAGGAAATATATGGCCAAAACTATTTACGTATTTTAAGTAACAGTAACTATCAGTAATAAGTAATGCAATATACTCCACACAAATGGGTATAACTTAAGAAAAGTATAGAAAAGTTAATAAAATCATTATTTGGAATTCTCTGTTTTCTATTTCAACTTAAAAACCTATGGTATACAGGTTTCATTGTAAGCTGAGTGTTTATATGAAATAGAAGGAAGAGATAGTTTCTTTTATTGAAGTCTATCATTAACATCTCATATTCTCTACAATTTCATATGAATAGAAATCAATGGTTACATAGTATACAATGATTTTCATTTTCATACAACTTTTACAAGCACTATTATCATGAACAAAATTTCAATTAAAAGGAAAAGTAATAAATGATATTTTATTTGTAATATTTTCAGACGATACGAATAATAAAATAACTTATTTTGTTCCAAGTCTTCTGTCTTCTGAATTATATACTCCTTCCACACGATCTGTCACCATTTTGGCGAAAATACGAATATTCTTTCTGAATTAATCGTAGTATTCCACGTCATATCACCACTGTAAAAATAGATTTTTTACATAATCATCTCATATTTTGATAAAATTCGGTAAGAAGATAGCCATTATACATAATTAGACATACGCCGAGAATTGTATACATAACATGTTCTTCCGTGTACCTACACGCGGAGAAGGTATGTGATAACTTTCGGTCAGATGGAAATGGCGACCAGTCGGGAATCGAAACCGGGACACCTGCACTGAGCGCCGGGGTGTTAACCACTACACCACCCGTTCGCCTTCCACAACTGTACACCTCTTCCACCCAGAACCCGCTGAAGACCCGAGCCACATCCCCACAGGAGATAAGTGAACCAGGTGGCACACTATGCTTTGTGCGCTCAAGTACCAGTTTCATATGTACCTACGTCAAGATCGGTTAGGCATATGTTTCTTCCGTGTATCTACATGTGGAGAAGATAACACCCCTGCGATCAATGCCGGAAACCAGGGTTCGATTCCCGGCTCGTCGCATTTTTATCTGATCGAAAGCAACCTGCTTGGATTTACAATGTAAAGTTTAAACAAATCGCCAAAAATGGCTCTACACAAAAAGTTTGAGTAGCAAAGGGGAAAATTCAGGAATTATAAACAATTCCTAGGCAACGAGAACAATGTTTGAAGCCATTGAGCAAAGTAAGAAATATTCGTCGCATTTGCTACTTTCCCAAGGCAATGTGCACTTTAGACATTGAAGACATTGCCTAACGAAAGGCGGGCAAGGTTTGTAATATAACATTCGAGTTCAACATTGCTCAAACATCAATATTACTTTCATTTTTCTGCATTTTTCTCAGTATTTTTACTTTTAAACACATTTGATTTCGAAATATCACTCAGTGGAAGATCGAAAATAACAAAATATGAACAATAATAGTTTGAATTTTTTCTGGTATTAATTACTATACTGCTTAATGGAAGATTATGAGCACAGTTTTTACAAGCTTTTATTTAACTTGCAAAGTTCGTATGTACATTTTGTAAGAAATAATTAGTTTCAATATTTTGAACCGTCAATGAATAAAAAAGGAATCACTTATTTTGGGA
>NNCF01126876.1:713883-751877 GCA_002313205.1 Laupala kohalensis
AATATAATAGTGGAAGGAGAAAGGGGAGGAAAGAAACAACCTTTGTTCCGAAGCACGCACCCAGACGCTGCGAAAATTAGTAATGAAAAAAGAGGTGGTATTTTGTAAAATCCCGTGGAAAATATAGGGAATCCTAATCTCATAAGTCTGAAGGGACACGGAAACAGAAAGACTCTCATAAATCGAACGCGTGGAAATACGAAAGAACATTTAAACAATTTCGAGAGAGAGATTTGACATATTTCGAGATAAGGGGAGGAGGAGAATGGTAGGTGTAAACAGCCTTCGTTCGGGGCAAGCGTCCAGACGCAGTTGGAATTCGGAATAAACAGTGGTGGTTTCTTTTCGAGATATGAAAAGCTTAGTTTTGTAAGTTCTAGGAGACACGGGAATAAAGGCTTCTTGTGAGGCGACCTATTTGCACGAAGGAGACTAGTTATAGCAGTTTGGGGGGATGAAAGTATGGATTTCAGATCTACGCCAGATAGGAGAAGGGATTGCGACCACACATGTGAGCGAGCACCCCTATGTCAACGAAGGAATGCTAATAAACTAGAGCAGACGTGGGAATTTAAAAGAGCTGGTTGCGAGAAGCGGAGAAATGGAGCACCGTCTGGCAAAGTGAATAGGTTTTTGTGAGGAACTAAAGACACGAGTGATGTTGATATTAAATTAGATATCAACTTCGAAAAAAATGAGACCACAATGCACGGCGTTTTGCAATTATAACCCGATCAGCTATTGGTGGGTAAAAATGACGTCACAGAAAGTTAAACCAGTTAGGGGAAGTTATGTGAGTAAATAGTTGTTGGGGATTGGTTAAAAAGGAGGGATGACGTCAGCGTTAGAAGGAGTTAACCTAACCTAGTTCAGTAAGAAAGGAGGGGAGTTAGGTATTTAACATTGGGACGAATACGCTCCGGGATAATTATAATTTTTTATCTTTTAGAAGGAGGATTATGATCTTTTATTACGATTTTTGAGAGGGATGATTATCATTCAATCGGTCAGCGATTCAGATATGCTTCGGTATACTTTGATATTTTGTTATAGAGACACTGCGTGATAGACTGTTCGAGATGCTCTGTTAGAGAGGAGCTCAGGCACTGATGCATCGCCAGAGACGCATCGGCGTTCATTATTCTGGAAAGTTTTTTGTTGAGTCTTTAACTCATATTTGTGAAGAGATTGTTCAACATAGTTATTCAGTGGGTTCTGAATATCCTGACTTTACTAAGATTGGCGAAATCAATCATCACGAGGGCAAAGGATGCACTCAATTATTCATCAAGTTTCATTTATAATGGTGTGAATCGACATCCGACGTTCGAGGAACTTTATGAGTTGAGTGGATCGCTGGTACTATCCGAGGACCGCAAGGATGGAGCTTTCGGGGCGTAAGAAGCTCAGCTGCGGATACGCGGTGAAGGCTGCGCTACTTCTCCGTTCCAAATCTACAACTTCCCGTGACGATTGGAGCTGAATCACATGCCATGGTAAGGTAATCATTTGAAGAGCCCTTAATGGCACCTTATTATCCTAAGAGTGTTTAAATATTCTCCTAAGAGTGTGCGACCAAGACTTCATTCAGTGGTAAAAGCGCGCCAAGAACTCTTTGCGTAATCGTGCCCTTAACTGTTGAGGGGTTTCACGTAAAAGATTTTTGTGATGAACTATGATAACGCTTTTATAATGAATTATGATAATGAGCCATGAACTTTAAAACATTTCGAAACGGATCCATACTATATGAGATTGTAAATTCAATTATTATTAAATATGTGTAACTTGGTAGAATTAGTTGCAAGCTTTTCTTGGAGGGGGGGTGTGTTTTACTCGGAATTTGTAAAATGAATTACTGTATTCATGAAATTTGGGAATCATAATTAAATCAATATTTTATGAAAGCTATGTTTTCTTCGAGAAGGATTAATGTGTATTTCACGAGAATTGTCGGCCGAACCCTATCCTCTCCTTGCACTTTGTAGTGAGAGGACCACATCGTCCCTGAGTTAAAACATGCAGAGTGGGCTAGGTACGTGATTCTCATATTTATGAGACCCCCCTCCCATTTCTTATATTACAATTGGCGCCGCAACGTGTGGCATCGTACTTCTCATATATTTTCCTTGTGCCCCCATATAATCCACATAATTATATCAATTATATTACATTATGTTGTCCTTCCATTTCAAAATTTGACTGTTGATTTTTCAGCCACTTCGAAGTTTCTGATCAAACTGAAATTATACTGATATGTGTGGTTTTTATGACAACTAATGATTATGCTACCACTGAGCTGTATTACTGAATATCAGGATGAAATGCGTAATACAACGAAGTATACGGGTTGCATCTCACGAAATTGAAGTCTACCCATCAGTTATACGTAAAGCAAACACAAAAAAAGGTTCAGGCATTGTTCATATTACCTGGGCTGTGTGTACAATGCCTGATTTCCTACTTCGTCTGAAACATATATATTGTTAGAAGTGTTTCTTTTCTGATGTAATCATGAAGAGGAAAAAAAGTTAAATACAAGGTAATGCCAGGTTTGAAAATGTGAGACACTCAAACTAGTAAAAATGTCTGTTTTGACACAAATCTTTTGTCTGTCTCCGATCATAAACTATACACAATGCACTATAATACCTTGACTACACTAGAAATTTCCAGATAAACAAGTGCAGAATAATTGAATGATACTTAACATTTCAGAAAAATGTGAAGTGGGATTAAAAGTGAATGAAATTGACATTTTTGAGAATATAAATTATTTTTAAACCAGCTGTGTTGTACACTAAAGTACGATTAGACTTTTTATTGAGGAGTTGACTCTTCTTTGAAGTTCTTATGGTGAAATTGAAAATTATTTGAGAAAATTCGAGCAAATTAACTAAAGGATAGTAAAATATCGTACTTCAAACAACTCAACAAAGAAAAACTCTTATGCATAAGCCCTATAGAATTTATTACCTATCACAGTCACGTATTTTTGAAACACACAGAGTCAGAAATAACCCATTACGAAGCTCACACACACACTAGCTCAATCACGCCATTTTACTGGATTCTATTATCTTAAATTTTCCAATATTTTAAAAAATCTAAAATTCATACTTATAGGGTTCTCATATTCACCACCATTATGAAATGAAGCGTTCGGCATTTTGCGTGGATGCGGCGTGCGTGATGCGTGGAACGAACGAATCTTTAAATTGCGGGAACTGTCACATATTTATGTGACATTTTAAAATTCTTGAAAAATAATTAATACACAACATGTTATGGAAGAGTTGATGAGAAAAAAGGTCTCAGATGTAGCGTACAACCGCATCCTTATATTTCGGACGAATTTAAAACCGAATACTTAACAGTTTGTTCAAGAGTAGTAATATATTGTTCATAGTTTCAATGTCATTTTATTAATACAACTTGTTTATTTTTGCATATAATGATATAATGTGTAAATAAACTATGTATTTAATTGATAAACACTTGAATAAGTGGATTTGCAATATCTCTTTGTTCGAATCACACACCCAGAGACTAACGTATTGTAAAATTGTAAATTTATCAGAAAACAAATGTAATACTTTACATAGAAACATAATATACTGGAACATTTCAATACTGTGCAATTCACAAAGTCCTGCAAATTTCTGGCGTTTTCGACAATAAAGGAGAATAACAGGAACATTCTTTCCAAAGACTGAAAATATAATATCTTATTTAACGCATTCTGCTGTTTCTGGCGAATCTTCTTAAGTTAAAAGTTTTATTTCGCATTACTCTTTAGTATACTTTCATACACTGGGTCACTAATTAGTTTTAGTGGACACTAACCATGAAACCATGCTGCTAATTGAACGCAATCATTATTGCTATTAAGGATCGCACTCTGAATGCATTTCATGGCACGAACTCACAGCTGTAGAGACCTCATGAAAGGATATGTCTTCGATCTAGACGTAATGGGATGGACACTATTGCAACAAGATGATATCTAAAAGTATTAGATTGGAGATACATCTATCTTTTCAGTCATTCATTCTTAAAGTACGTATCCAACAAACATGTTGGAATAATAAAACGTCTTTTATACACGTTTATAAACATTTATATTTTCTTTCTAATGAACAGATGTTTTAAACTCATTTGCTCTTGGAAGAGAAAAAGAAAGACTATCCTCTACATTGCCATCCTTACAGTATTTACCTCAAAACAGATCGCAGATTGGTTATGACTTTGGTCAATATAATTTTTTTCTGGTGTCCAAATATCTGATTGTTTAATCTGATTAATAGCTTAACAACAAATCATAACTATAATGTAACACATGAAAATGAGCCAACTTCAACTTTCAAAACAAATATTTCAAGTGAACAAAAATGCAAACAGTAAAACATAAAATCATTACATTACAAGATCCGGCAGCAGGAGAACACTGTTCACCTCTTGGTTATGTAAAACATGTTGAGAACATCTTTTAGAATGTCAGTAAAATATCTCAAACCACCCTGCCTCAAGTTATATTTTTTCCAAATTAATAAATTATAATAAATTTATTGTCAAAAAACAGTACAGACTGCGTATGACCACGTGGAGGACAATAAACTAATTTACTCTCCGGAAGCAAGCAAGGGACCATCCCATCAATTCCGATCAAGTGCCCTAAGGCAGAGGCGGATTCAAAAATTTCAGCAAAAGTTCCTAGATAAGATAAAAAGTTAGCTGCGAGTTATAATACTAATAGAATGTCAATATGTTTGTAATTTTAAGCAAAAAATTACATGTACAAGTTATTATCGAACTATAGATTATTCTGAGTATAGTGTTTAAAAATCATAAGAATTGAAATAACACTAAATTCACGATTTATTGTTACAATAAACACGCCCCTAGACAAAGCCTAGAGAACCTGTATGATAAATCCGCCTCTACCAGAAGGAAAAACGGAGAAAAACCCGGGCCAGGATGGGGCTACAGAATTTATGTACACAACCGTGCCAAAGTTGAGTACACATAAAACTAAATTAATATGAGCCATAAGGCAATAAGATCATGCAAAAGAATAGTTTTTGAAATTGTTATAAGTTATTTAAAAAGTGCTACAGCAATGGCGTGATAAAGTACAAGACAAATTTAACTTTTATTAAAATCAATAAATTCTTTTACAGTGTAGAAGCACTGGTGCAGGAGGTAGTTTTTAACCGCGGATTTGAAGATATTCAATTTCATAATGTCTTTTATATTCTTGGGCAGGGAATTATATAGAACGATTCCCGAATGATAAGGTCCTTTTTGGCAAAGAGTGGTTGACACTCTAGGGCGATGAATATTACTACTATTGCGTGTATAGTGTTCGTGAACGAGACTGTTTCGTATAAAGAAAGGGTGGCACTTCAGTAATTCGGTCTTAACAAACACGACTGTTTCATAAATATAAATGCAGGGAAGTGTTAAGATATTTAATTCCTTGAATAAAGGTTTACAAGAGTTTCGGGGGTGAGATTTACAAATTATCCGAACTATCCTCTTCTGAATTCTGAAAGTTTGAGAGCTCTGACCTGAATTACCCCAGAAGGTAATGCCGTAACGTTAATGGGAGTACACGTTTGCAAAATATACGCAACGGGAAATACGTGGACTAACTGCGTTAACTGAGTTTCGGAATGCGTAACACAATTTGCTTAATTGGGAATTCAGATTGTCAACGTGACAATTCCATTTGAGGTTGCCTTGAATATGGAGACCTAAGAATTTTGTATTTGTAACAGTTTTTAATTGTGTTCCGTTTAAAGAAAGAGAAACCTGGGGTAAAGATTTTGTGATACTATTGTGAAATGACATAGACACTGTTTTGTCAGTGTTTACAATGAGACGATTTGCATGGAACCAAGTCGAAAGGTTAGACAAAACTTTTTTTTTTTGAGCATTTGCGTGTTTACATAGTAAATTATCAGCAAAAAGAACCATTTTGCAATCTGATGTGGATGATGACATGTCGTTCACATACAATAAAAAGAGTATAGGGCCGAGAATTGATCCTTGGGGTACTCCGCAAGTAAGTGGCTTTGTTTCTGAAAGACAACGCTCAAGTATTTTATTTTTAGTATAGGATATTTCTACTTGTTGATATCTATCTTTTAAATAAGAAGTTAGCCATTGATGTGGAAGTCCACGAATGCCTAAAGAATGCAATTTGGTAAGGAGAATTCCGTGATCGATGACATCGAATGCTTTGGATAAGTCAAGAAAAACACCCTGAGGATTTTCTCCACTGTCTAGAGATGTGGTAACATCGTTTAAGAAGGAAAATATGGCGCTTGTAGTGGAAAAGGATTTCCTAAAACCGTGTTGATCGTCAGAGAGAATGTTATATTTTGATAAAAAATCTAGAAGACGCTTATAGAACAATTTTTCTAGGATTTTTGAGAAAGTGGGTAGTAGAGATATTGGTCGGTAATTTCCAATATTAAGTTTGTTTCCTTTCTTGTGTAAAGGTTTCACTTTAGCTCTCTTAAATATATTGGGAAACACCCCTTCCGATAAAGAACTATTAAAAATATTTACGAGTGGATTTAATATAGCGTGGGACGAAGATTTAACAATAAACTCAGGTATATCATCTATGCCTCGTGAAAATTTGTTTTTTAAGGAGCTGATGATTCCCATGACTTCACTGGCGTTAGTTTCGGAAGTGAACATAGAATTGGGTATGTGGGTGGTAATAATTGGAGGACATTGATTTGGATATATTGAGTTCGTTATTTTACCAACTTCTGAGAAGTGAGAATTAAACAAACTTGCGATGTCCTGAGGATTTGACACGATCTTGCCATCGTTTAGTAAAGAAACATTTTCTTCGCGATTTTCAGAAGTTGACGTGTAATTGTTAACAATATTCCACATGGCTTTCATCCGGTTGTTCGATTTTAGTATATGCCTGTCGTTTTCCATAACTTTAGCTGCATAGACTACTTTTCGGAGAATAGTCTTATATTTACGAAAATAATTATGGAATTCGGGTGGCTGGTTATAGCGTTTTGAAAGATAATATAAACGGCGTTTGTTTTTTGAAGAAATTCTTATCCCTAGGGTGATCCATCTATTGTATTTTTTTGTGTTAATTAACTTGCGTTTTATGGGAAAACTAGAGTTGTAATGTTTTAGGAATGTTGAGATAAATACATTGAATTTGTCGTCGGTGTTTTGGCAATTGTAAACATCTTTCCATGTTTCTTCACGCAAATAATTTACGAATATGGATTTATTTATGTCATTAAACTCTCTTGTAAATTTGTAAAGGATTTTAAGCGGTTTTAGTGTATTATTAATAGTCAATACTTGAGCAAGGTGATCACTGTATCCGGCGATAAACACTTCAGAGAGATACGAGATTCCATTGTTGACTATAATTTGATCTAGCAATGTTTGAGATGAGCCGGAGAGGCGAGTGGGGTCATTTATCGTAGTAATAAGGTTGAAGGAGTCGATAAGATTCTTGAATCGATTAACTGGTGAATGTGCAGAGTCGGATGTACTCAAGAAATCGATATTGAAATCACCACATATAACGATAGATTTAGTAGATTTATGTGCGATATGTTCTAAAACATTTTCGAAGTTCCGAAAAAATATGTCAAGATCTGATTGAGGAGGTCTATAAATACACAAAACAACAATACCGGTGTCGGTCAGTTCAACTGCAGAAATTTCGAACACACTATCTACGCAGAAGTTCTCGTAGCCTGTCAGTGGAGAAGATAAAATATCATTACGAACGTAGATACACGTACCTCCGTGGGGATTTTTGCCTTTAAAATTTTGCCGACAGTAAGAACTTGCTAAATAATAATTAGAAATAGCAGTATCGTTGATGTTGTTAGTTGAAAGCCAATGCTCTGTGAGGCATAGCAAATCGAATCGATTTTCGTGTACCAGAATTTCAATGTCTGTCAATTTGTTTGAAAGGGATTGGACATTATGATGAAATATAATTATTTTATTTTCGCAAAGAGTTTGTGACTCACGAGAAATGGAATCGACGTTAGATTGTGGAGAGGAATTTGAAATTGGTACAGCTTCTAGTTCCGGATGAAGCTCGCACACAGCACCTGAACGCGATTGTCACCTTCGAGTACCACATCGTACTCCTGAGCGCAAGTTGTAACGGTGTATGGGGGCGACAGGAGGAATAGATGTTGACGTGGGAGATGAGGAAGCAGTAGGTGAAAGAACGGGGACAGGAGAAGAAATGGGTGTGGAGATAGGAAGAGGAAATGGTGATGAGGTAGGAGCAGAGGGAGGTGGAGGAGATGAGGTAGAAGTAGAGGGAGGTGGAGGAGGAGATGAGGTACGTGCAGGAGGAGGTAATGGAGGAGGTGGATGATGTGAGGTCAGATGTGAAGCTAGGAGAGAACCGAAGTGCTGTTTCCCAGACGGTCTCTGGTGTAAACCGTGCTGGGTAAAGTCCTTGGCAGTCAGGTGTGGTTGCAAATCAAAAAATGTGATTTTTGTGTCTGCCAGGTGATGTTTTAGGGAGATGTTTGCCAGGTTAATTTCGTGGTTTATTTGTGGAACGTTGAAGCGTGGAGGCAGGCTAGAGAGCACTATGTTCGTGTGCAAGGAGGCCATTTTTAGTTTTTGTAGATGTTTAGACGCGTTGAAATGACCACCCAAGTTAATATCGTTCTGCCCACCTATGATGATTACTGTGTCCCGCTCTGTGAGTTTTTTAGTGTAAGTGTCCAGTTCTCGAATAACTTCAGCCAAACGAGCGTTTGGCTTAAAGAAACCGGAGACTGAGAACTGGCTAAGAAGCAATTCACGCAATACGGAGGACATCAAATGTATTATTTAATAGACATTTGTTTTGACATGGCAGGACATTGAAACTTTTGTACACAGTAAGTCATCTCACACTGCCTAAGAATCTAAATCTCTACTGCCTTACTTGAAACTCTTAATGAGAGACCGCTCCGATCGTGCAAGTGCGCGTGAGAAGAGGAGCGCGTTCGGCGTCATGGGAGAGACAAGGTCTCA
Organism: Laupala kohalensis; assembly: GCA_002313205.1. Lineage (NCBI taxonomy): Eukaryota > Metazoa > Arthropoda > Insecta > Orthoptera > Trigonidiidae > Laupala > Laupala kohalensis. The sequence goes on from NNCF01126876.1 coordinate 722,932, forward strand.
CCACACTAACAAGTCAAAACATTTTAATTAACAAATTATGTAAAAATTATTGGGCGCAGTGAACACCGATGAAACCCCACATCTTATAATGCAATTTTTCGTTTTGTAACGAATAAAAGTTGAAAGCCAAGACTCAGCAAACTACAAGATCAACAACATTTTGCGAACCACCTGTTGGCAATCATTTATTACCGGTTGGCGATGATTTTGTTAACAAACAATTTCTTTTTAGTATTACTTTCACTAATACTTCTCCTTCGCTTATTCTATCTTCTTTTGAGTTGAACTCTAGCTTCCAAATTTTCTAGTTTTATTTGAGCTCGTAATTTTTCGCTAAAATCCAATGGAATCGTCGCGTTCCATGTAACGCGTATCCACGAAACCATTTTTGTGTGTTTCATGTAACGCGCTTTGCATAAAACTCGGTGTGCACGTCTCAATGTATTTCAATGAATTTGGTTTCATGAAACCGATGAAACGCGGTGTGCATCGCGCCTTACTCTATGAAGCAAGTGGGGTACATCTTACCGCAAATTACAAGTCTACACAATAACGCTAAGACAGCGAATCAGATCGTGAATTAAACTAATCGAATATCCAAAGCACTTAGAGAAATTTCTATGGTTGGAAAAGAATGAGAGTTAATGGAAAGTTTTCCTTTCTTGTTCAGTTTTAAAATTTTCTATGCGAATGTATCATCACATTTATAAGAAAAAAAAATCAATACTACTCAAAATTCATTGTTAAATTATAACCTCTCAAAATAAAGTTGGCATTCATTCTATACTAGTGAATGTATTCATTTGTTCTCTGACAAAGGTCAAAGTGTCTTACAACAGGTTGCAGTGTATGACCTTTAGGTTCACGGTGTCAGGAGGCGATTTGTAGGTCTCGCCGCACTGAGGTTATACAGTCACTGTGGCAGATTTGACGCTAGGGAAATTCCCAGAACTAATTACAGCAGATAGAAAGCCGGTCTGGACGTTGATATATGAATGATAATCTCTTGATCCCATCGAGAACAGAACTCGTGATTAACGAAGAACATACAATAAACTACTCACACACGTGATCACTTTATTGTAAATGAGTTGAAAAATTAGGTTGCACTTACAAATATTCACTACTTATAAATGAATTGAACCTACAACTCTCTGGAAAACACTTGTTTTATTTTGAGTCAGTTGAAAAATGGTTTGCCAGGTAAAAGCACATCTTTTTATTCGGAGATTTGAACACCAGTATAGAAAATAAACATTTTAAGACGAGTGAAATGACTGAATATCTATTCTAATTATCAGACAAAGAGTAAAATCAAATAAATGATAGATGTAAATAAATGGCCATTGAGATTTAAAACAATATGTCAATAATTATAAAGTAAATAAATCTAAACAAGTGAAAAATTGGTTCAATTGATACATTTAACCAACTTCTTTTATAATATTCATTTACTTGTAAGAAAACTTTCACTATAAGGATATGTAATTCCCCACTACATGGTTAGAATAGAAAAATGAACATAAAACTTAAAAATTCGCATTCGGAAAAACATAAAAATGTAACGATATACATATATTAAATATATGCTATAAAACTTGTAGAATTTAGAAATAATAAAAGTTTAACCTTTTTTCAATGAAGTCACTTATCTTCATTGCTTTAAAAAATCAAAAGTAATTCACATAAAAAGCCGATTATACATTGTAAATAAGAATTTATGAACGCGAACTTAGAAACAACATGTTTTCTCTTTATATTATAGAATATACGGCGTAAAGAAGAAATAAGTGTCACTTCAATTAACAAAATGATTGAATTCTACTTTTAAAAAAATCGTTTTTACAACAATGATTATGTCTTGTAAAAGACTAGACCTAGTCTTGCTGAACCCACCATACTCTTCGTTTCAGTAAACACAAAAGTCGAATTTTCTATACCTAAAAACAAAAAAAAACAAAAACAAAAAACGGCACATCCCAGTTTTCAACACGGTTATTTACATTCTTATTTCGCAAAACATGCCCTGAAATTTAAAAAAAAGTATTTTTAACGAATCTGGACACTATTGCCTTCATGGGTTCTGAGTAGTTCCTTGCAGAATGCACAAAGTCAGAATTAAAAGCTTTTCCGACTGTGATAATATGTAACATACAATAATATAAACGGAAAAATCATATATTTACATGTAAGCGAGTTTACCTCGTATCACAGGTTCTACTATTACTTACCTCTTGTTTGTTTTTATGGATGTTTATGAATCAGATGATTCATGGTTTGGTTTTAGAATATATGCTTACAATTGAAACTCTGCATTTTCAATCTCACATGTGTGAGGCATACGTAAATAGAAACACAGAATCAGCAGATTCTATTTGTGTAAGACTTACTCATTTTATCCACCATACAATTAAAGTCAAATCGGAGAACATCATGATCCATTCCCATTCAATCAACTGTTTGATTAAAAATTGATGTTCTCCGACGTTTTGAACTGTTTTGTGAATAAAAGGAATAAGTCTTACACAATTATAACTTACTGGCTGAGTGTTCGCAAATATAGTGTAAGATCAGGCTTAGTGCATGATTCAAAGCTGCTTTAAATACTCACATAAATTCTGATAAACTATTATTCAAAGGTAGGTTTTCCGCTGCCATCAGCCTGGTCGATAACCGGACGAAGCAAGAACTATTATTAAAACAAAATGAAGGTTTAATATAAAAAATGTCAATATCTACCGAAGAATTTAGAGATGAAACGATTTAATGACATGAATAACGTTACTTTGTTTCAAAAGCTTGTCTGGAGGAAACAATTAGTCTTCATTAGTTAATATCTGTCAACACAATGTTCCAGCCGCTCTCAGCCACATCGGATCTATCTTCGCCCATACGGACGTCTGAGAAACCCTCTCCCAGTAAATTCCTATTTGTTCAAATAACACTGCAGCGTTACGTGTGAGGCACACAGACTGAGATCTGTCAAGATATGACATATCATGAACGTTTCAAGAAAACAACATTCGCCCACGTGTCTCCTCGAGAAGTATCTGCCCTCAGAAGTACCTGCCTCATTACTTCTAGAATGGTGTCGATACCAGATATTATTTCGTTCATGGGATCCTGACACGAGGGTATTTTGGTTCCTCATATCATATGACATGGGGTTTTCCATGAGAAACATCACGAGGTATTTTTTTTCAGTCTTCAACCCTCAATTCATCCATCCTGCAATGCGCACGTGGAAGTAATGTCCATGCGTCGCTTTGACGACATCCTAGTAGGGGGCAGACTGCTGATTAGGAATAGGACCAGTCAACATGATGAGTCCCACTCCCGTTTCGTAGCGGTGACACAAATACTTCACTCTGAACTGTTGTAACATTTCTCTTCAAACCTTCTCCAGTACATTGTTTTCATGTTTACGTCCCTTATCATCCGGATCACTATCCGGATAATCGAGGTTCAGTTGCATTTTCAAACATCGCAGTGTCGTCTGATCTAATGAAATGGCATGAGATACGAAAAGAGTACTCACCATGAACAGGTTCCCCGTTGAATTTCATGTCGACGAGATGAGCCAGTGCCTCGTGAGGCACGAAGGAAGCGAGGAAGCGCTGTCCACCCAGAGATCGCACTTGACTCGTCACGTGACCACCGTTCACCAGGATCTCCAGGTTGCCGGAACCCGCACCGCGACCATCGACTGCACAACCATTCACAATGCCTCATATACTCCGAGAATATAGGTAGAAAAGATTCCATAACACTGAGAAACATATTGCTTCTATACAGTTATAATCACATCAACATAATACTAATATTACTCTGGTGAAATCGAATTTCCCTCTCCCCATACGTAAAAGATTTTCAACATTTTTGTTTCGGAAAGGTGGAAAGCTGATACTACATTGAAATCGTTTACATATATATGTAAAATTTCAGACCATTAGAAAGTATTGTTATGACAGCATAAAATCTCAATAACACATGTCAAGAGAATTGTGAAATATATGTTAGAAATGTTAAAAAGTTGTGAATATAACTAAATATTAGGTTGAAATCATGAAGGGGGGGGAGTTCCCTCTAGTAGAGTGCTAAATTTCAATAAACTCATATGTAAACCTTCTAAAGATTCGCAAATAATGTAAAATAGTGTAACCGCACATTTTTACCGCGCTGCACCATAACTGTACTGTGCGTTAGGTGGGCAGCAGGTAATAATCATACGACTATATAAAAAAGAAAAATATGTAGTATTGGCATTTGCAGGTTCTCGGTGAACATATAGCCAATTAACATTCTTTCTTTTCGCGTAGTATTAATGAACACTCATTGAGGTTAATTATTGGTCTGCTTCTGAATTCTAGTTCTCCTTTTCCTCAAGTGTTGTTTCGATACACTATTATTTGACAATGGGGAAATTGGTTATCACACAGAAACTCAGTTTAATAAAAATTACCATTGGGTGGTCATCTGTTATCACCAAACTGACACTGGTGGCTTCTTGAATGATCGTTTGGCGCTAACAGATGGCCACTCAATGGCCGTTTTTACTAGAGCAGCTTTCTTTTATGGTTCGTCTACCCCCATAACACCATTTTCAATATCAACGCAGATTCAAGAACGATTATATATGCAAAATATTAAAAAACCTGACACGAGTGAAAAGTCAACTAGTCTCAAGATAAAGGGTGCCACGCGTCTAAAACATTTGGGAACCACTGACATAAAGTATTGGAATACTCCCCACCCAAAATTTTTTTTTTTTTGAATGATTTGTTATCAGTTGATGAATCCTTCCCAAAGAAAAATTGAGAGTAGTCCATGTACTTACTCTCGAATTCCACTGGACGTCCGACGGCGCCATCAGGGATGCGTCCGACGGCGATGGCTCGTGCGTCGAAGGCGTGCGTGCGGAAGGGTGAACCGGGCACGCGTGCTCCGCGCACACGCACTTCCACCGTGTGCTCGCCAACTTCGATGGCGGTGAAGAGCGCACTGAGGCGACTGGCGGCGGAGGCCGAAGCAGCGCGCGCGAGGACTTGCACGGCCACCGTGCGACTCGACGGCGCTGCGGACACAACATTCTCCGAACATTCGTTCCAGCATGACTAATTACATATTTTGCATAGTTTTGTCTCAACATTATCGACAAATTAAAAGAATATAGCACCCCATGAGTATGTATCATGCTTTGTATTTTATCTCGTCTCCATTAACCGCTGCGGAATATTACATTTACACCGAAGGAGGCAATATTTTGATGAACAAAAGGCATTACGAAGTAGATATTCGACCTGTCCTAGGCCGCTGTTCCTATTTCTGTTAAAAAAATTTGTACTTCGTTCACATTTGTATTACGTTATTATAACCTATATTTGATTACACTTATTCGAAATTAATTGTCAATATTCATGGTTACATGTTTAGAACGTTCCAAAGATTCTTTATCGAGTATAGTTTATGAAATTGGTAACCGCACTTTTTTAATGTACAATATTTTGCCTTTTTCCTTTATTTTTATATTTTAACTAAATTTTACGTCACATCAATATGTCAAATTAACGGAAATCATAATGTCATATTAATTCAAAGTTACAGTCAAATTGTGGGATCGTTAGTGATACATTTCACTCTTACTCGAACCTTCTAAAGATTCGCAATTATACTATGTTGGGAGAAAAGAGAAAATAGGTGTGCATTGACATTATCTCAACCTGCAAACATAGAGATTGGTTATCAGTGGTTGGGGGAACGTAATTGAAAGTAGATAACTTTTCCTTAACAGCCAAAATGACTTTCAAGGAAAATAATAAAAAGTTGTGTTGGAATAATAAATTGATGCAGATCACTCAAAATATATAATAAAAATGATAATATTTAAACCTAGAGAGTTTTGTCATAGTCTTTTTATTTCACAGTTATACAGACTGCATAAGGGAAGTATCGTAATCTGTCCAAAAAAATTGAGAATCTTCGTATCTTTACGAATTGGATCTAGGAGAGCCTATTTTCAAGTTTTGGCAATGATGTCCAATGTTGTATGTGTGAGTGAATGTATGTTAAGTATTTTGTTTCCCCAATAATTCACTGACAAATTGATGCATCGAAACCGAACTTGAGTTTTGACCTTGAATGCTTTGGAAATAGAAGTTAATTTCTAGACACATTCGGTTTCTTAAAATTCAAAATTTCGAAAATATGATCAGTTCATTCCGCTTACAGATTGCTAAACCGTATTTCTGTACATTGCACCATTTTGGAGGTACAGCGAAAATGTATTATGCTAATACGAAATGTATTACGTGAACTTGTTGGTACCTTTTTTGAGATCAGCTTATGAGGCAATCACGAAGAGTTTAAGGTGGAAGGTAATTCATGCAATCTGTACTTGAATTTGCAGGTATGGTGTTCAGGAGTGTACTTATGCAAGGTTGTGAGGATAAATATGCTTAAACCGATTGATTTTTTAAATATATTGAGTTTGAGAATTATATTATAATTTGAATTCTTTTCTTTTTCTTGTACTTTTATCGCAACATAAGGTTTTTATTGCCTTTTTATTATGAATTGGAAAGTTGAGTGGGGTACACTCCAGATTTTTACTTGTATTGTAATCATGATAAGGAATATTTTGTAATAAAAGAATGTTGTTACAACAATATTTTTGTTTATATATTGTAAGTTGTAACAATAGTGTAAAAATATATAATATTTGTTTATCTAGTTTTCACTTTGCTTGCGACATAATATAAGAACATCCCTAACCCACAAGAGATAAATTAAAGGAAAGTACTCAATTTTGTAGGACCTTGAGAAAAAGTGTTGTTTCTTGTGCTCCTTCATAGAACGGAGCCCGTAACCTGACATCTCTCAGACCACTGGTTGCTTTACAGCAATCATTATGCTGTCAAAAGCATTGTGTCTCAAAACCCGTACCTGTGATAGTAATAGTCACGTCCGAGGGATCAGTGCTGCCATCTGGAAGTTCGATGTCAAATGAGGCTTGTCTATTAACAGGAACAAGCTTCAGAGAATCTCCCGTCACCAGAGCGTTGACTATACCTAATGGCGAAGAACGCGCTCCTTCTGAAAAGTGAAAATCGCAATGAAAGCATGGATAAATCAACTTGAAATAATCAAACGTTAACCACCATCTTTTATTTTAGGGTGAAGGTGCGAAAAAGGCACATACACAATGAAAGAAACCTCAATGCCATCTTCACTCTACTTTGGCAACAGTTTTAATGTCACTCACAGTTACATTTAAACCAACATAGTGAATCAAAGCAGCCCAAAAATGACAACAAACAGACATTTAGGCAAACGTATGTTGGATTACATATACAAGTTTACTGAACAATAAAATCAAAATGAAATATATCTGTACTATATATTTTTATAATACATGTCTCGCTTTCTGTGAAAGTGAATTCTTTCGTTATGTTTTGCTATGTCAACAAATTTTGGTTCCGATTTGATCAATCTCCATTTTCGCGGCAAACGCTGTCTTTGTACAATTCTCTCTTCAAATACACTCCAAACAGCATTGTTGTTGCCTCTGTCACTAGAGTCTCCGGAAAAGCGTTGAAAATAAATGTCCATGTGCGCCATGGATATGTTAAATAACTCTTGTCGTATCTCTTCTCACATGATTCCTTTTTTATTAATTTCTCTTGCGGCGTCTTTTGAAATTCCCACGCAATGCTGGTAGGATAGAAACATGCTTTCTTATTATCTACGTCTAGAAGTAGTTATATAATGACAACGATGCAGCCTTTGTCTGTGGCCGCGATCTTGCCATCACGCGAATTTTTTCGATTTATTTTCGATCGACAGTCAACATTGGGTTACCAATGGGTTGTACTTTCGGTACCCACAGAGTCTGAGAGAAACGTGGACGAAATGTGAAATCTTAGTTTCTGGAGTGTGCATGAAGGTTAAATTCAAACATCGAAGTATAAGCAAAGTGGCAGTGTGTACGCGAAGTATGAGCGATGTGAACAGATTCCCACCTCATTCACATTCCAGAAACTCAGATTTCAGGCTTAGTTCACGTTTCTCTCACTATAGGGAAAATTTTCTTCGGGGTCGGAGGGTTGATGAGATTATATTGAGATGGTGGATCACTCTACTAAACTGTTAATTTGAAATCAATATAAAACTTGATTCTCATGGGTCTCATGTTAGCCGTCAGCTCATGAGCATTAAGCAACAGCTTTTGACCTCTTTCGTAAAACATCATTTTTCTCTGATAAGAAAGCCACCAACAGAGAAGTATTACTTACTGAGCCCGTCGGAGCGGCTACCGATGAAAGTGAGTCCCGGTTGTGGAGAGGCGGTGGCGAAGCGTGGGTGCGTCGTGTCCGCTTCGTCAAGTGAGTGGTTCGTCACGTGGTTCAGGTGTTGCACGCTGCTAAAGCTATTGGATTCAACTCTTGTGACACCTGAAAACATCATACACATAATATATTTAAGGAATTTACACTAAAATCCCTTTTTCAGAGCATTACAGTGATACCTCGGTTTTCATCGATAATCCATCCAGAAACAATCGGAGAAATTCAAAACCGGCGAAAACCGAGGCGATTAGTTCCATATGAATCAATGTACATTCAATTACATCAATCTTGACCTTTCAAAATGCATATCAAAAGCTCATTTCAGAGAATAAATATAGCGCTGAATTTAAAAAAAACGACGAGAAACTAAAAATGAAAATATAAAAAATGTTATGAAAAAAATAAATAAACATTTAACCATCTTCATTCCCATAAATCTTATATATTAGAGCATTATCTTAGATTACTTTGTCTTGGTCTTTTGACACTATGACCAGCTTTAGATGACCTATGATGCATGAGAGAGCTGTCTAAAGAGATCTGTATCTGCAGCCTCAACAAGATTTGCCTAAAAAGGATCAAAATATCATATACAAAATTGCCAATGTTGTTTTCGCAAAATTTTCGCAGAGGGCGGGTAAGAATACCGTCGTAATCCGAGACTAACCACGAAAACAGAGACAAATTTTTCGCGGAGAAATCGACTAAAACGAGGTTATACTCAACAGTTATAATTTAATTGTTACGGACCTCGTAGTCATTTTGAAATTATTTTTTGATTATTATTTATTTATTGCATATAATAAGTTATGGGCAGTCGTGATCATTTCTCTTCAGTTCACGTGGTGGAGAACAACCCGCAAAGGTGCAGAAATCCGAGTTCCAGCTTCCGCCGGCATTTCGGTCAGCACTTTGAAGGCGTGGGACCGGAGCGTTTGTCAGAGAAGCTTCTGAGTAACGTTGGTTTAAATCAACCAATAAGAACAAGCGAAAATCACGCCACCAAAATAAACTTAATTTAATTGGCCCTGCACCTCCCCCCCCCTCCGATTCATCTTGCGAGACGGTAGCTGAGCGGAGGAGCAGGCAGTGTGCCATGAGGCAGTTTACAAGTACAGAACATAGAGTGCGTCTTCAACGCATGCTATGTTCTGTACTTGTAAATTCTTTATGTAGAGTGTGCGTAGATACCTACTTTTGATCATTCTCTGTATTAGTAAATTCTTATATTGTAGAGTGTTNAGAGCCCATATTGTAGAGTGTGAGCCGAGGATCCGCTCCGGAGGGCATGTGGCGACATGCGCTTCGTGAAGCTACTTTCGTATTATTTGTAAATTTGCTCTTTGTTCGGCTACATACTAAGTAGCACTCAGATGCTTATGAGTGCTGTATTCATAATCCGTCGGATGTATTCTATATTTTGTTGCTATTGTTCAGATGCTCTTGGTGACGGTATTCATGATCAACTTCATTTTTCCTGTGTATTACCAAGTATCGTCCAGATACATTTCCTTGTGTACTTATGAATCCGTTTTCTTTGTTTGGTTTGCAATGATTTCAGTTTATAAATCTTTATTTGTTTGGTTTGTACAGTATGCCTTCTGAGCATCAACTAAATGTCCTTGATCATATCATTTGTAATGTAATATATTATTGGTAGATTAAATAATGGTTAAGTTGGTTGCTTTCTTTCAATAACATGAATGATCCTGGTTCAGTTTCACTCACCTTAGTCGACCCCCCTCTCATAATTGTAGATGATACGCTACAAGCCAAGCGAGTGAGACGACGAAGAGGGATAAATAGTTAAATTCAGTAAATTTAAGTGGTTAATTGGAATAGAATCAATGTCAAGGTGGAGACGCTTATACTACATTAACATGATAAACTACATTAACTAGAAAAATTTCAATTTACTGTGTAATGTTTAAAACTACATTTTTTAAGCGTTCTCTTGTTAAGTATTCTTAATGTTTATTTTAAGAGATACAAAGTATGATAGGCTAATGTTAAAAAAGTATTGAAATATTTCCATTTCTTACTTTTCTGAACTCTCATTAAGAAGGGGGGGAAGGGGTAAACCGAGTGGTGACGAGGGGGTAAGGGGAACCCAAAATACGAATACAAAATGTACCCCAGGCGCGCTAAATCTTCTCGGAAGTCCTGGTAAGATCAGTCTTACTTTTGGCTGTTACGGCGAAGGGATCTATATATAAATGGAAACACTCGCCTGATGATTCCTCTGGTCGCGCTGCCAGATTGGCGAGAGACTCGAGTGAACCATAGGAGAGCAGCCCGCGTGTCTTGGCGATGGCATCCCAGGAATCAGCGCGTGCGCCACTGCCCCCCAACATGGCGGACACACGCACGTTGGAAGAAGTGTCGATGCGACCACCATCCAGTTGCGAGGAGGGGCTTTGAACCTGAAGATTAGAAAGAAACCAAGTTGGGTGAATGAGAAGAAAAACAAAATTTCAACTTTTCGTACGTTCATTCATAATTTGGTTTCTGAGAATCCCATTTTTTGGTGTAGTATACGCTATGGGGCCGTGGTCCAACGGAGTAACTCTCTATATACGTGTTTAGCCCGGAAGATATTACCATTACAATGTTCTTTTTCGGCCGTGAAAAACCTTCATTCTTTTAAAGAACATTGTTTTAAAATTATTCCTTCGGTAGAGTGCTTAAAGTGAGGCACAGTAGATTCCGCTACATTGATGGGAATCTGGAAACTTTTAAACAATTATGGAATCTTTTTTGAAATCTTCCTCATAAAGTGTAAATATTTCTTCCGTGTACCCTACACACGGAGAAGATATGTGACAACTTTCGGTCAGGTGAAAATAGCAACGAACCGGGAATCGAACCCGGTGTAGTGGTTAACATCCCTGCGATCAAAGCAGGAGTCTCGGGTTCGTTTCCCGACTCGTCGCCATTTTCACCTGACCGAAAGTTGTCACATATCTTCTCCGTGTGTAGCGTACACGGAATAAATATGTACATAACGAATCTTAACACGTTGGTACGTGTGAAACCGGTAATAAAGTGCCCACAGTATTGTGTGCCGCCTGGTTCACTTATCTCCTGTATGGGGATGTCTCTCAGGTCTTCCGGGGTTAAGGTCTGGGTGGAAGTGGTGTACAGTTGTGGAAGGTGAATGGGTGGTGTAGTGGTTAACACCCCTGTGATCATTTAGGAGTCCCAGGTTCGATTCCCGGCTCGCCATTTTCACCTGACCGAAAGTTTCCTCATAAAGTGTAAATTATGATGAAGATGAATTTATTAAGATGAATTTAAGAGGATAGAGTACTGAAAACTTGCACTAGCAACTCGGGCATTTTATTCAATGTCTACTCCAACAGATGTATCAGTTAACCTCTATATGAGATTCTTCCATCAGTCTGATGCTCTGATTGCACAATCATCTTTAAATTCTGTTTTCAGATATACCTAATAATTCTGGAATTCCACTCGAGATAAAAGAGCATTATTGCCACTTTTCGATGAAGTTTTGGAAATTTGTATGGAATTTAACTTACCACTTGAAGTTGTATTGTTAAACGGGTCTTTTAATTGAAACACAAAGATTAAATGAAGTTACATGAATTCCCAATCAACATTAGACAATCTGTGGGAGACATATGGAGAACAGTAAAGTAATATTTTGTGAAAGAATTTTGAAGGTGTTATCAGGATTTAAATTGGTAGAGAGTCTTTTAAAGACTGTCTGAATTTTTCATTGATTAAAAAATAATTTTTAAAGGAAAGGTGTTTTGCATTTTCAACTCCAGGAATGAATTCTTCCCCATACTTGCCAATGTATGAACAAGTAATATTATGACTATGACAGATAGGCATTTACACCCTTTTCTTCAGTTGTCACAAGAAGGTTTTATTTCATTGCTTATTTAGATTCAATCTGCAGTTTGAAGAAAGTACTAAAATATAAATCAATAAATTTTTCATTCATACAAATTAATTGTATATTGATTTCTTCAAAAAGTTTGAAAAAATGTACATTTCCAAAACACCAATAAAAAATTAAATTTACTTTTTCAACTTCCTTAGAACACAATCAATTTTTCCTTAAAAACAACAACAAACAAACAAACACAAAGAAATGTAATAGATTAATCACCCAAGGCATATTAATTGTTTTCAAAATGAAAGATTCATTTCTGAATTTGTGAGGAAAACTTTTACCATTGAGACATTAGAAAAATTGTATCTAAAAGAATATCATAAACATGATTAATTAGTATTTCGAAGTTGGGAAAATGTCTTTCAGTATTTTAAAATTTCAGAAAATATCATCCCACATCACTTATTCTATGTTTATTTCTGAAACTAACCCTAAAAATATTGGACACTTTCCATGGATTTCTCTTTCCCCTTTTTTAAAAATTGTTTCATAGCAAACTTAGTAACAAGCAATAACATTCTCTCTGAAGATCAGAATGATTTTACAAAATCTTTTTTCTCTACTGATATGATACTTTCTTTCTTAAATGATGTTACCACTTCTGGCTAAGGTAAAATTCCTCAGGGATTTTTTTTTATCTATATAAAGCATTCAATGACTGAAATAAATTGATTTATGGATATTTTCTCTTTCGTTCCAAATCATTATTTTGGCATTTTAGATCATGGGATAATAACATCATAAAAGGTAAATCAAATGAGACAAATTCAATTTTTACTACTTCTTAACTTGACTTACCCAGAAATAATGAGCAAGAAAATTATAGAAATGGCAGAAAATTACAGTTTCTTGCCTATATGAGTTGGATGAAAGAATGTTTGGATTTAAATTAAACAATGAGACAAGTTTCATATTTTTGAGAACGTTAATTAGACAATTAAATCAACTAAACAACCTATTTTTTGGAAAATTTCTTATAATTTCATATATTTTTATAATATTTTGACTCTTTGTCTGGCACAATTGATATTCACAACTTTGTTATTATATGGTTACATGACAATAAAAATTAATAACAGTATTTAAAAAATATTAACAAAAAATATACTAGGTTATCATAAATATGTGATGATTTTGCTCTAACTGTTTATAAATTCAAATGATTTGGTGTTGATTTAATATACAACATCTCTGATGTGTTCATAGAGCAGACAAAATAATTTTTGAAGAAAAGAATTAGTGAACATAGAAGAAATATTAATGAGAATGACAAAGTTAGTGTAATGATACATAATTGGCTAAATGAAAAATAATAAAACAAAATAGGAAGAAATGAGAATTTAAAAACGAGAATAAAAAAAATACACACCAGAGATATTGTATATTAAATCATGTCCAAATTGTTTAAATTTACAAACAGATAAACAAAATTTATCAAATGTTTATGATTACCTATTATAATTTTTTGTTAATGCGTACTTAATGCTGTTCTTTATTTTTATTGTTATGTAACTATTTCATGAGAAAGCTGTGAATGTCAATTGTGCCTAATGATGACTCGAACAGGTGTTGAAATGTCAAAGGTTGTGAAATAATACAATATTGTTTAAACAATTGAGCTGAATAAATGAAATACAAAATGAGATGTTAATAAATAATAAGCTGAAATACATGAATTTCAAGTTTACATTTTACTGTTATCTTGTTATATTTTACTGTTGTTGGATTTTATAGATGAAGATGGTTAATGATATTAAATATATTCTTTGTTTGTTAGTACATATTTCCCATTATATTTATTTTACTTTATATATTTGATATTACTACACTCCAAGGCAAAATTGTGATATGCACCCCATCTAAAATAAGAACAAAAGTATTTAGCTGCTTTTAACAATATCTACAGAATTGATTAATATACTATTTTAACATAGATCATTTATTATTTTTTTAATCTCATAAAGTATTGTTTTTATCTCCATTTTTCTTCTCTTAATCTCTAATTAATCAAATCATTATTACTCAAATTGATTAGATGATAACCTGTATGCTACCAAAGAGTTCAGCACTATTCCTCAAAATTATTGACTTTTGCAACAGATTATTTACTGATAAAATATTGTTATTTAATTTTAAGATTTGATAATCTGATAAATAAAGATAAAATGTTTGTATGTATAACATTTGTCTGCTTGTAAATCTATATCAATAGATTGTTCTTTAACTAACTTGATGCAAAGGTCCAAAACGTCTGAAAGAAATAGATATTCAAATTTTTTTCCTGCCACTCATGAACAGAAATTCACTGCCTTTTTGTAAATCCTTTCCAGATCAGGTTTTCCCCACATTTGCCCAAATTATTCTCCCATTTTCTTTTTGGCACTCAATTGGAAGTGATGGGATGGATCCTTTTTTATTTGGTTCTGGAGAGCAAATGAACTTAATATTCTTTATGTGTACACAATTTTTAACTACCTTTTAGACAATAAATTATTGGTAATAAAGACATAAGCAGTGAATAGCAGTTACAGGACATGAGCATTGTCCAGGAAGGCAGGTAGGTGGGTGGGCTGTTAAAACCTTAGTGGAACAAGTTAAAAAGATGCATAGTAATGATTAATACTATCAGGTTACCTCTTTTTCAAAAAAAATTGCTTGAATTTACTTAGAGAAGGATTGCCATAGTAAGATTTACTTTGGGAAGTCAGAGATATTGAGAAAATGATTTTGCACCATACTTAGGAAAATGATTTTGCACCATACTTAGGAAAATGATTTTGCACCATACTTAGGAAAATGATTTTGCACCATACTTTTCGTATGGAAGCCAGTGGTATCCTGGATTTACTATGTATCAGAAACAAGGTAACATGTGTAATAGATCAATAAAAATTATAACCCATACTATTATTATACAGTGCAACAACCTAACAACAACAAATTTTCTTTTATACATGAATTATATACAGTTGTATTACAGACCATCTCTGAATGACAATGTATTTATTTTGAATTTTTATTGAAGTTTCTGAGAACATTATCCAGTGCTACCCAAACCTGAAGACGAACGTCCAAAATGAAACCAACCCTAGTTATAATACATTTTACATAAACAGTTTCATCAAATGTTGGGGGGCACACCTTTGTGTTTTAATTCTGTACTGTCAGAATTAGTTTGTTGAGAGAAAATAGAAAATCGTGTGTGCAACTATCCTATATTACATTTTAGCATGAAAACATTTTAGTGTAATACTAAATATTAAAAATGCTTTTTTTAAAATAAAGAAATATACTATTTAACATAATATAACGTAATATACATTTTTTGATGAGAGTCTAAATATTGCATTAGAAATAAATAAATATGATCCATTTGTTTCATTTGTAAGGCAACATTATACCAATTCCATCCCTTGCTGACCTGATCAATCAAAAAAGTATAGAATGATCTGCAGGATAAGAAAAGTTGGACAGTGTTGTGCTAAACCATTCAGTGAAAATAATTTATACCATTACTTGCCTGTCAGGGTCCGACTTAGGACATCCTAGGCTGATAAGTTTGTCCCCCCCCTCTTCTCAAATGAATAGTATGATATTGTGTTTTATCCCTCTAATCTTGAAAGGTCATATTTTATTTTACTCTATCAGTTTTTGGTTGTGTTTTCTAACTGTTATCTTTACATGTGTTTAATTTTTAATTATGATCCCAGTGTGACATGAGTACCTGACATAAAAATAGGCAAAGAGTATTTTAATTTAATACACCTTTTTTAAGAATAAAATCATATTAATAACGTCCCATACTGTCAAGAGCAATGAATGTACCACAGTGTTTAAAATTTTTAAAAATATTTAAGACAAATTTCAATCAAAAAATATGGTGTACATGAATGAGACAAGTTGGGTTGTTAAAACAATTATATTTGTTCCCATTTCAGATTACTGAAAAATTTCCATGTAGACCTAATCATCCAAAAATAAAATTTTTTCTTTAGTATCCTCTAAGTACTGGCGCCACGGGCTATAGTCTATTGACCCTTATGGTAAATTGGGTCCTATTCCCACTGCATCACTCCTCCCATCAGTTCCTGAAAGCTGAGCATTATGTTTGAAGCAGGCAGCTTTTTGTATGGAAGCCAGTGGTACCCTGGATTTACTATGTATCAGAAACAAGGTAACATGTGTAACAGATCAATAAATATTATAACCCATACTATTATTATACAGTGCAGAGATGAAAGTCAAACAATGAAAACCACATTATTAGTCATTTAAGAACTTACACAATGTACCAAATGTCCTGCATGTGCAAATATCCCTCAACACTTGAATAGTCTCTGGGTATATCTATTTCATATTTATCGCCAATGAAAGAAAAGAAGATACCAATTCTTTGGTTAATGTTAAAAGCTTTATTTCACCTCAACATCAACATACTGATTTTTTTCTAGTGGATTTCAATTTAGCAATGGTAGAATTTGAATAGCCCTTGTTCACACAAAAATTTCCCCTAATTATTGAATATTTTTGTCAATATCTTGATAAGCATTCAACTTCGGTGATAGTCATTCTTCCTTTGTCTTCTGTGTAAATCATTTTAGTAAAACTTATAATTATCATTAGAAATAAACTCATGTGGATTCAATCATACTTTATTTATTTATTGTAAGCCATTTCTTTGTTCATCATTAAAAAGAAAGAATATACTGGCTTGTTGTGGTCCAACTCAGATTTTTATCTGTAGAATTTTTAAGGTAGAAATTATTTGAAGAGTATGAGAAAGAAAATATATTCTTGATATTCAGATGATCATTCACAAGTTGTTAATTTATTTTACAATAATATATTTGAAGCAAGTTTGATGATGATAAATAGTTGAGAATAATGTATGCATGTTCCATTATGTTTATATACAAAAATGTTAGTAGAGTTAACCTCTCTTTACATATTAACAAATATTAATGCTATAAAACTTTTAATATTAATTGGCCTTGGTAAGAAAAATGCCCAGAATTTGGTCAAATTTATAGGAAAACATGAAATACATTATATGCAGTCAAATGTAAGAAAAAGATGAATTTTTAAAACTTTAAATTATATTTGATTATTACATATTTGTAAAATAATGATATTCATCATTAAAAAAGCTGTTAAATACTGTATACAAGGAGGACAATGAGCGAATTGAATTCCTCCTCTTCCTGTCTGCAAGGACTTTCCTAAAATCATAGATAAAATTACCAAATATGGTCAATTTTTAAAAAAAGGATAAAATCTCTAGGAACAGTTAAAAAAGTTGTAAAAAGACCTGTGGAACAAACATCCTCAAACAATTATGTTCATGTTAAATATATCATGTATATGAAGAAATAACATTAATGAATAGTTCATTTTCCACCAAAGTAGTTAATGTCATGATTTTGCTTTTAGGCACAGATATGTTAATTTTGCAATGAATTGATGTGATGGTCCCCTGCTTACTTCCTGAAAGTAAATCAGATTCTTGTCCTACTGATGCTCACAAGTATTCTGTATATTTCACAATAAATTTATTTACTTAAAGCATATTACGTGCATAAAATATCATATTTATAGCATATTATCCTGCACAAAATATCTACAATTCATTTTGGAATAATAAATGGATAACAGTATGTATTTATTAAATAATTTTTCATAAATATTAAATTCATCACTGCCCTTGGGCTCTTGATTGGAATTGATGGGATGGTCCCTACCTTGTTTCCGGAGAGTAACTTAGTTTATTATCCACCACATGGTCATATAGAGATTGCAATAGCTTTTTGACAATAAAGTTTATTTATTTATGTTATCTCATAAAAACCCTTCCCACAACAAGTATACACTTCTTCTGTGTGTATTTAATAGAACCTTTTTTCTGAGGGAGTAGAATCAAAATCTCAAGAAAGAATGTTTCACAAATAACAAATTAATATATTTAAAAAAAATTTAAATTCTTAATTAGGTTTTCAATCAGAAAATAATAATATTTAAATTAAAAATAGAGAAAAATTAAAGTGTATTAAAAAAGTGTCTATGGTTTAAAAAAGCATTAATGTGTTAAAAAATTTATAAAAAAAATTATGTTGATCAGGAGGGAGTATTATCTCTGAATTTATTTCAGAAATGAAAAATAGTTAGTACAAAAACACAAGTGATAATAAATCAATTTAAGTGAAGACACAAAA
Organism: Laupala kohalensis; assembly: GCA_002313205.1. NCBI lineage: Eukaryota > Metazoa > Arthropoda > Insecta > Orthoptera > Trigonidiidae > Laupala > Laupala kohalensis. The sequence continues at coordinate 741,408 of NNCF01126876.1, forward strand.
TAGAGCAATAAAGAATTGTCAAATTACCTATTTAGTAATATAATTTTTATTAATTATTCTCATTAAAATTCTAATAAGATCAAACAATCTGATAAAGCAGTAGTCAATCTAAAGGCATGCCAAGGATCTAATTCTTGATCTGCACAAAGGAAAGCATAGCTTTGCAGTTTCACCTGCCTCACTTAACAGTGTATTACTACAAATTATATATGCATAATTTTGAAATTAAAAAGTTTAAAGGTAATGAAAAACAGAAAAGGAAACAAAAACTTGTGAATTAGGTTACATCTAGTCCCTAGGAAACTCTACCCATCCTGGTTTAAATAGACAACAGTAAATTCTTCTAAATTCAAATTCAAATTTCCCTTCTACTTTTCTTTCCTTTCATTTAACAGTTGGTCAACATAATCCGAATAGAGAAGTCTTGAATCATTTTCTATATGACTTATGGTGCCAGTAGTCGAAACGCCTCATCCAATTTGTGAGTGACTTATGTTTTATTTTTTATTTTCCATTAACTTTAAATCTTTTTATTTTATAGAAGACAGAAGTGTTGCTTTATTTTCAAGACTTGCTTTATTTCAAGATATATAAATGTACATCAAAATGGTTGTGAAACCTTTATGCCTGTGCCTACTATGCATAAAATCCTCCTATTTTGTAATGAGTGGGATATGAGAATAATAGGACCACCTAACAGTATTTTTTCTACCTGAAATAATAGATACCTTCAATCCTTGAGAACTAATAATTAATGAGAAAATTATTTTAGACAAACTAAATATCCAAAAATGAATAAAGTATTGTAAATTTTAATAATGCTTGGAAAAATAAGAAGAAGAAGAAGAAGAAGAAGAAGAAGAAGAAGAAGAAGAAGAAGAAGAAGAAAGAGGGTAGAAGGGAAAAGGTGAGGAGAAGTACAATTTGGGTAGAATGGTACGTGTCATTCTTGATGTATTGAGTTGAGGATGCAAAAGTTAGCCATCCAGTTAAAGGAACAAGAAGACGACTACTTACAGGACTAGTCCTCCGCCCGAAATGCAGCGGAGACACCGCAGGTGAGCGCGCAGGACTCTGTGTATCTTCCAGGTGTGTTCGCGACAACCGTTGTTCCAACGTGGAGCTCGAACGCAGCTCTGCAACGGTAACATAATACAATATATTTCTGACAAGGGAGAGAAATAGATCAAAAATTCATGTAGAGTGAAATAGATCAAAAATGCATGAGAAAGTAGGGAGAAGTTGTCCTAACAACACCAAGGGCGTATGAAAGTGCTGTGCCCCAAGCACAGAGAATGCCGTACCCCAAGCATACTTAGTCCTCATACGTGAAACTCTAAAAGGAACTTTTCCCCCGGACAACCCGTTGACTTATTTTGATGCAACAGTGACCCACGAATCTCTATTCATATTATAAAGTCATGTCCGTATTAGGCGAACTTGTTCTCCGAACATGTTCGCAGATGTTGAAACGAACATTTGAATGTTCCTCGAACAATGTTCGGCGTCCGATCAATGTAGACGTGTCGACGAAAAAATAACAACCAAACTTTGAAGGGTACTTCATATAGAAAGTAAAGAATATTTCGGAAAGTTTTATCTGAAACGACTCATTTCTTTCTTAATATTTTATGCACAGTAAGAACATTTAAGTTATATTCAGAAAAGTATTTCGCTTAAAAGGTCGTCAGTACGTCAGTAAAACTATTATTTTCCGATGCTCCACATCAAAGTACTGTTTTAAATGAAAGTCATTCATAAGTGTCTGTCTTTTTAAAAACGAAACTCGTATGACTTGGTCACGGAAAAATTGGTAGCGAATGCTGTTTCAGAGTGGGATCGTTTAAGTAGAATCGTTCGTTTATCATTAGAAAATATGTGTATGAACATAACAACTTCCCCCATTTTAATAGATGTGTTAGAGTGGTGGATGTCGCACTATTCATGAAACAATAACGTCCATGGTTAGAGCTCCTGAGAAGAAATTTTATTTTTTCAACGTTATGTTACGCCTATACTCGACAATTCATTGGTTCGGCTATTAACATTTTCTACAATTAATTACAAACCATGTATCCACTTTGTTTCAACTATACATGATTGGCATCCGTATTTTGATTAAATAAGTAAATTTACTTAATTTCAACATGGTTGGGGGTACTATTAAGGGAGTTATCGTCGCAAAAATCCTGTGCTTACATAACAATAACGTCAAATGCAACTCAATTAAAATCAAAGCGACAGTGATAATTTTAACTTTCGATGTTATGTATTACACCACTGAAATCACTGATTTCAACTACAAAAGCTTAACCTATGAATGTAATAGGGACCCATTTTTCGAAAGACGAAATGTAGTTGTAGACGAAGGTGAAACGATCTTGTAATCAGATAAATATGGAAGACGGTTCTTGCAAAAGAGTTACTACTAAGTCTAGTGGAATTACTTTTTTTAATTATTAAACGGGGTTTTAGGGCTAGCCAACGCCAAGGTCATTGGTGGAATTACCAATCAGAAATGAGAACGACTGAGATTGAGCCAAGTTCTTTCTCTCTAGGAAAGCAAAATGTTAAGGAAAGTAAACGATACTTGTATAATGAGCTCCGCTTAGGTGAGGGTGAGAATGAAAAGGGGAGAAATATGGAAAATTTCAGTATGCCAGAGACCTCTGTAATAGGATGACAGAAGGAACTATTCCAAACTTCAATATTTTGAACGACCTTGTTAGTAGACTGAATTTTTTGTAAACGAATTTTTTTATTTACAAATATTTAAATTGGAATATGATAGTAGACAAGAATAATGTTAATAATATTTCAAATCTTACCATCTGAGAAGTATTTGCTGCTGCTGTTGGAAGTGATCTGCGGAGTCGGTGGTGTTACTTTGACGAATGGGGGTGGTGAAGTAGCCGTCCGAGAGATTTCCTCAACTGAAATCACATTAATTTGTATTAGCTATCTTTTGTTACCAAGATTAATTTCTCCCTTGAATTCAATGAGTTATATATATAATTCGCACATTCCGCTCAAATTAAAGAAACCTGTCGTGTTCCACTCATAAACAATTAAAATCAACATATCAAAAAAAATCCAAACAACTTTATTTTCCTCGGAGAGTATGTGCAATAATTGTTCGATTATTTTGATAAAGATGTGTTTTACTTGTCAAAGGTATATGTTGTTATGAAGTACTCGCAACGAATTATTAGTGCAACCAATTCATGTGTTTTATAATACTTAAATTTGAGAATCTTCTAGGATGACTCTGCCTAATAACACTGTCCTTTATTATTGACTTGTTGAAGTAACCGTCGTCGCCTTGGAATTTTTGTCATGAATTTGTTTAAACCTTCATTATAATTTAGTGTAGGAACAAAAATACACAAAATTTTAAGAGAAAACTCAATTAGTTCGTAAGTATAGCAAAAATGCAAAAAAAAAAAATCACTCCATTTTATATTTCCAAAATGTTAAACAAAGAAATTAATTTCATTATTATAAGAAATATTAATCATGGAACTGGAGGTGAAAATATTGCCTTAAAAGGACGTCAACGTGTTCGTTAGCAACTAACTATTTTACCATACATCCTAGATCATTGTTTATACATTATCAAACGTTCGTTGATTTCATTTCGTAAAAATATTTGACCTTCTATGAATCTCTTGAAACGAAAATAAATAACTGTTTCAGTTACCTCACATGGACCAATAACAAAACCAGGACTTATGAAAAAGGGAGGGGTGAAACTTTCAAAAGTCTTTAAAACGAATCCTTCTCTGTTATCAGTCTCATCAACAAAAACCTGACTTAAAATTGGAAAAAAATATTAGCAGTTAGTCAAGTAGTCGTAATCTATTAGTGCGTTAGCTATAATGGTATCACACTTAAATTTAATTAAATTAACTGAACATATGAGCCAAATGATAGTAACTCATATGTATTTAAGTGTATAAAACCACTCATTTTTTCAAATGCCTGAAATATAGGTAAAAATTAGAATGAAATTAAATGCCTATAGCGGAACCTATATAAATTTAATATATTTCTCGCACTGTATTTACCAAAAGCTCTTGAACTCTTTCGATACCTCTAGTTTCATTACAAAGAGTTATTTTTACAGAATAAATATGTTTCAGAAAAAGTGTAGTAAGTGGTGAACCTCTAAGACAACTCTCTGAAATGGGGAGAATACATTTAATTTTTTCGTGAGAGGTTATAGTTGAGTTACAATCGTTTGGCTCTCACATATTAGGATAAAGAACTATTCATGCTCCTAATTATCATTTCTCTCATACCCTTTCAGGCTAACAGATTTAAGTGATATGTGTTAGGGTGGGCTGGTGGTTTGTTGGGAGACGAGACATCTCCATCGCTGACATCAGGCTCCGTCCATGAGGAGGCTGGCAACTGACCTGTGTGCGTGCGCAGCGGCGTGGAAGCGGCGAGTCGCCGACGCCACGGCGTCTCCTCCGCGGATACCCGCGTCCGCACCGGAGACGTGAACCCAGGACTGCTGTCGCCGACGCCGCCTGCTTGGGATTAGTGAGTTAGTCGATTAGTCGCCAAGTCTATTAGTCACCAAGCGCACGCCACAAGTCCTTATTGCATAGTTAGCCTGGACGCACTGTTACAAGTGAGGATTCTATACAGTTTTACGTATGTACAGTGTAGGATAAAAAATAAACTATCAAGAAAAATGTTGCAAAATCTAAGTAATATTAATTATAGTAATCAATTAATGTTATCTGATAGAACTGCAATTTTTTAACATTAGTCAATGTGAAGCTATTAATTAATCTATAATAAGAGATCAGAATCAAGGTTAAGGATCTACGCTATATAATGTTCCCGAAGTCTCACTATCGTAGGTTTAAAACATCTGAACAATATTTAATGTCATGAAATAGGGACACAATGTTAAAAACAATAAAAGGAATATTCATCCGTTTCCATAAATAGTCATAAATCAATTCAGTTTTGACGTGGCATAAACGCCTTTAAAGAAGAGTTTTGGTGCAAATTTAGTTAGTGGTTAGCATTTATACTTTCAAAGTCTAAAATATAATTGACCCGTTTATGTTAGATACTAGTAGAACTTATCTCCTGACCTATCATGCCAAGTGAAATTAAAAGCAAAGAATTATTTTGTTTAAATTTTGATTTTAATTTTGTTGTTATGGATTAATCTTTTATTTTCATTTTTTATTCATGAAATGAATCTGTACAGGTTATGTTTAAATAAGATAAATGTTTAAACACATTATTTTCTAGTAACATTTAATGTCAAGGAATATTTTCTTAACATACTTCCTTTCTAAAATTAGGTATAGCTGCTCGAATGATTCCATGAAAAAGTCGATGTCTCGGCAAAACACGGCTGAAATTCATTGACCAAAATACATTTCTAATGGTTTTCAATAATAGATTTGAAATATTTTAGGACTATGAATTTCATCCGCGCTCCCTTTTCAAGTATCGTGTTTTCCGACAGGGTCCGATACTCAGCGATACGCCGGCAAATATAGGTGTACGTATGAAGTTATATATATATATATATATATATATATATATATATATATATATATATATATATATATATATATATATATATATATATATATATATATATATATATNAATGATGAAATATGTACCTAACAAACAGGTATTTTGGGGTGACCCCTTATGGGAGTATCAATAATACTAATTTTCATATAATGTGCATAACACTAGTTCACTTCAATGGGTACCCATTTCAGGGCTTTAAGGGCCATCCATAAATTACGTAGCACATTTTATGGAGGGGAAAGAGGAGTTTGTGATATAGTAAGTTGGAGAGTATTCTTGGAGATACGTAAAGCTAAGTTTTATTTTTTAACCTTAAAATTTTCACTGTAATTCATGAACTTAACCTCTCAATAAGAATACAGAGAAATTACGAACGAACAATAAAGTTGGTGTATCAAAATTTGTCTCCACAACTTCCGAAAAGGAAAAGAAAAATTTCTTCATGGGGGTGGAAAGTTAAGTGAAGTGTTGCGTAACAATTGGGAGGGGTGAGGGTATGAGGTATCACCACACAGGTGTGTTATGGGAGATATTAAAATATTTATCGTCAGGCATTTTGGGCTGGCCTCTTATGAGGGGTATAGGAGTATTAAAAATATTTTGCGTCAGATATTTTATGGGTGGCCCCTTATCATTGTGATATGATAAGAATATTAAACAAAACATAACACTTCATAAAGTAAATATTTTGTTTACAGGAATGTATATCAACATCCTGATACAAAATCTATTTTGGCTAAATTTATTAATAAAATAAGGAAGGTGTTTTGTAAGTAATTTATTAACAATGCAAGTAATAAAAAATATATTTTTAGAAAACATAATAATTGTGGAATATATTTTAAGTACATGTATAAAATATTCACATGGGTTAGGTATACATTTGATTAAGTTTGATATAATTGTGACAAATCTCAACAGCATTTTATTGTTCGTGTACTTTGATGGAAAAATATTGTTGGGGTTTTTTACCAAAGATGAATTGAGACACACCATATACATCAAAATATGATACTTAACAATTATAAGTGTGAAAAAATCTGTTTCAAATGTTTTCCTTGGTTTCTGTGATCTAATATGTTTTGCGGTGTTAAGAAAAACTAAAACAAAATTAACTTGAACACTTTATTTTGTGGAAAAAATGATTTGTTATTCATTCATCACTTTCATAATTAACAGGGCAATTCATGTAGAAAATGCAGTAGTCAAAAATATTAATTTTTGTGTTATAATACTTATTCTGGATACAATTATGTCAAAACTGGTTTATCACCTACCTTTATCGTTTGTATAAAATAATTTCTGTTTTATGTTCACTGATTTTTATTATTTACTTAACATTAATTTGAATAGCAAATAATTTAAGTAATGACAGATTATTTTGTTTCTTCTGAAAACATCTTCAATTTTGGTCTCATAGCATAAGTTATGCATAATAAATATATATTTTATATATTAAGGGTAAGCTGGCCAATTATATGGCAATTGTTTATACCATTGTCCTGGATATGTGACTTCAGTACAAAATAATTTAAAAATTACACTACGAGCTCAATATGATATAAAAAAATATACAAGTGAATGGGAAAAAAATAATACAGATAAAATGGTGATTAAGTAACTGGTTCTTCAATCCCTTTATTATCCTACTTTGATGACGATTGTAATTCATCTAAGGGCTTTAAAGTTTAAAAAAATTAACAAAGGCAATTAAATTTTAAGTTAAATTTTTTATTACATTAGGTACTATTAAGAACTTTATAGATGTGCTTTTGCCTACAAATGTTAATGCGGTTGCATGTTAAAGGTACTGTTTTACGTAGCAAAATTAAAAGTACAAGACACCCGGACGGCGGATGTGATTGTTGAATGCTGCAAAGAGTGAACATATGTTACAAATCCGTCGTTTTTAATGTACAAACTAAATAATAAGTTATCTTAACTCATCGATTCCAGGTTCATTGATACAACATCTTTCTATTTTTATTCAATATTTCATTCTAGAAACTTGAAGCAATGTTAAATGTCCGAAATAGTATTTATTATTTATCACGATCTTTATTCATGTATGTATACTTAAAGTATCCAATACTTAAAGTTTCATATAGCTTAAATTTTTATATAAAATTTGGTAGTACTCACCAGTATGAGAATTTCGTTCTTTCCACAAGGATTCTTGATGATGCAGCAGTGAAGGCGAAGGTGTAGCGGTGTGTCGACCGATGGGAGAAGCTGATTTGTCTCGTGTTCCACGAGGACCCGATACTCGCAGCAAATATGGAGAACCTGTTTACGAAAACGAGATATATTGTTGAGAATAAAGTAAATTTTGTATTTACTTCCTGTAACGATCGACATGAAATTAGGAGAAACACTAATTTCTATATATTTATTAATCCTTTTTACATATTCTATAGGTAACAAAATATTATTTATGTTCCTTTGTAATACAGTTTGATTTATAAGTTCACTCACTATCAGTTCCTAAATTTCAATACCTATTTATCATTATTTACGAATAAAGGATATATACCCGGAGTTATCAACGAAAAAAAAAGGAAAACAGAAATAACTTGTAAAATCTCACATTGTTGTAATAATATATTCGGGCTAAGAATACGTGAAGTGTTTACCTAAATATAGAAGATACGCCAGTCAATTGTGGGCAATGCACTGAATGGAGGACATGTGTCGAGTATGCAAGTGGGTAGTTGACGAAATGTCTAGAGGAATTAGGGTGCGAAGGATGTTTTATATTCCAGAGAATAGTTTGAGTTTTAACAAGATAAGGTTGCTTTTACCTTTCCTATTACTCGTCTTTAACACGCAGGGTATTAATATTTTGAATATTGAGTGGCATTATGTCTTGTATTTATATTTTGTGTGATTTTTTGAATGACTGCTGCACTTTTGTGTGATGTATTTCTACGTTATTGTAATAACGCTGCCACCGGGAAATCTCAATTTGCAGAAAATTAGTGTAATTTCATTTTCAGAATATTATTATAATCACTGTTAAGGACAGTTGAATGGAGGAAATTCATTTTGGAAGTGAATGAACGCAAACGCTGTTCTTCGCACGCACCCTTGACGTCCTGCCCGTTGAAGTACATGTAGATGCGATGCTTGCCGCCATGAGTGGGTGTGAATGTGACACGATGAAGACCACCCCCAAGCGCCTCAGTGCGATGTGGCAGTGAGCGGCCGGCTGACACAACATCCAAACGCACATCACCAAGTCCTCCAGTGGCTGTTGTGTCCATGGTGAATGTCACCTGTTGTCCTGCTGTCGCGTTCACGTTCTCCAGTCCTCGCAACTACAACATCAAGAGGAAATAAGACAAAGTACAAGCATGGACAATGCTTTTCAAATATTTTTTGAAAGAAAGAGAACTTTGAAAAACTAGCTCATATTCAACTCGAATCAATAAAACCAGTTTCCCTTATTGTAAGTTCAGTTGTTCTCTTTCCTTAAAAGAAATGTCCCATTTACACGTCCATACTTTTTATGATTTAATGTTTTCCTTACTCATGTAAACTCATGGACAAAAAATAGTCTAAAGATATGCAAAAGCTCTGAAAGACTGCATCATATATTGTTACCAGACAAATTAAAATCTCCAGAGATTTTATTTGAAAAAATATTTTATTTATTTGTTTGGAAAGGGATTTTTTGTCTCTCATAACATTCTAGTTACAATTTAAGATACAGCACAACTTATTGATACCATTTAGAGTAATTGTCCGTACCCTTTTAGTAAGAGTGAAAAATGTTTGTGATTATATTAACAAAATAACTTGTATAATAGGTGTGCTAGTAAAGCATTTATAAAGTTTTAAATAAATGAGTATAGTATATATGCATCATCAACTATGGAAACGTCCATAAAATACGAAACACACCATAAGGGGAAGGGAGCATTTCATACCGTTACGGTGGGGCCGGGGATGTTAGCCGTAACGCTAAATTTTATATTACTTTTTCACTGTACTCCACGTTATCAACTTCTCAGTGAAAACAAAGAGCAATTTAGGAACAATCAATTAAGTCAGAGTATGAAATTTTGAAACCACTAAAACTTTTCTTAACGGATTGAAGGAGGATATGGCTAGAGTTTCGTAATTATTTTTTTGAGGAGGAGGTAAGGGCTATCGTTACAAGTGCTTTATGGAGGAGTGGTGGGGGTGAAAAATGGTTAATTTTGCTTTGTATTATTTATGGACGGCTCCCAGAGACTATATATAAAACGTGCAACGAACCTTGGGAATCCAGTCATTATTCCACTGTGCGCAGACTCACCTTGACGCCGTTTGGATCGAAGACGAAGCAAGTGAATGGTCCACCTTGGATGTGTTCTCCTCCGTGGGTGACAGCGATGCGCCATTCACCTGCTTCGTCGGGTTGGAAGGCGGCCGAATGCACACCTGCATGTGCGCGTACGGGACACGGCAATGTGCGCCCCGACGGCGCATGTGCCCTCACATCCACTTCTCGCGTGCTGCCACCATTCGAGTTGATCTACAGTACACGAGGCATTAAATTATATTCTCGGAAGCAGAAAAGTTTAAAGATTGTTTTTGTCGGTTAACAATTCTGGAAATTAGTGAACTCATATTGCGTTCTCTCAGTAGCGGCGATTGGGGAAGTGGGGGGAAAAACAATATTGATAATTATTTATTATGTCCCTGTTTCCTCCCTTACCTACTCGTTTCACTCCCTCCCGTCCAGTACCCAGACCTGTTCACTCACCACGCACTGGTAAGCACAGCCGCCCAAAATCACGTAAACTAGTGCTATCCAGAGATGAAACCAACACTTCCACGCAGAAATCAAACGTGCTCATACTAGCTGATTCGCACGGTCGTCAGATGTCCACCGTATTGCGTGGATTTCTTC
>NNCF01126876.1:754247-777420 GCA_002313205.1 Laupala kohalensis
ATTTCACAATAGTATCACAAAATCTTTACCCCAGGTTTCTCTTTCTTTAAACGGAACACAATTAAAAACTGTTACAAATACAAAATTCTTAGGTCTCCATATTCAAGACAACCTCAAATGGAATTGTCACATGGACAATATTAATTCCCAATTAAGCAAATTGTGTTGGGCATCCGAAACTTAGTTAACGCAGTTAGTCCACGTATTTCCCGTTGCTTATATTTTGCAAACGTGTACTCCCATTTACGTTACGGAATTACCTTCTGCGGTAATTCCGGTCAGAGCATTCAAACTTTCAGAATTCAGAAGAGGATAGTTCGGATAATTTGTAAGTCTCACCCCCGAAACTCATGTAAACCTTTATTTAAAGAATTAAATATCTTAACACTTCCCTGCATTGATATTTATGAAATGGTCGTGTTTGTTAAGACCGTATTACTGAAGTGCCTCCCTTGCTTCATAAGAAACANTGTCTCGTTCACAACACTATACACGCAATAGTAGTAATATTCATCGCCATAGAGTGTCAACCACTTTGCCAAAAAGGACCTTATCATTCGGGAATCGTTCTTTATAATTCCCTGCCCAAGAATATAAAAGATATTATGAAATTGAATCTGATCAAATCAGCGGTTAAAAACTACCTCCTGCACCAGTGCTTCTACAATGTAAAAGAATTTATTGATTTTAACAAAAGTTAAATTCGTCTTGTACTTTATCACGCCATTGCTGTAGCACTTTTTAAATAACTTATAACAATTTCAAAAACTATTTTCTTGCATGATTGTGTTGCCGTATGGCTCATATTAATTTAGTTTTATGTGTACTCAACTTTGGCACGGTTGTGTACATTAATTCTGTAGCCCCATCCTGGCCCGGGTTTTTCTCAGTTTTTCCTTTGGGTAGAGGCGGATTTCTTATACAGGTTCTCTAGGCTTTGTCTAGGGGCGTGTTTATCGTAACAATAAATCGTGAATTTAGTGTTTTTTCAACTCTTATGATTTTTAAACACTATACTCAGAATAATCTATAGTTCGATAATAACTTGTACATGTAAATTTACAAACATATTTGCGTTAAATTACAAACATATTGACATTATATATGTATTATAACTCGCAGCTAACTTTTTATCTTATCTAGGAACTTTTGCTGAAATTTTTGAATCCGCCTCTGCCTTAGGGCCCTTGATCGGAATTGATGGGATGGTCCCTTGCTTGCTTCCGGAGAGTAAATTAGTTTATTGTCCTCCACGTGGTCATACGCAGTCTGTACTGTTTTTTGACAATAAATTTATTATTAATATTAACACGTCATTTTCTGTACATTTCCAATAAGTTTCATTTAAACGATGAAATAAATCAAAGGAAAGACAATTGGAGATTAGCACATCAAGGATGGTGTAATTTTTTTATAATTCCCATTTTTAGATGGTTAAAATGAAATTTTTATCTTTCCTCAAAAAAAGTGGGAAGGGGGCGGCTGCCCCCCCCTCACGTCCCCCCTAATCACCGCCACTGCGTTCCTTTATCTGTTGCATTACTCTTACAACAGGATCATCAAGTTGCTTAAAGCAGAAAAAATTGGAGGATATGAAAATTTTTATTGCTGTATTGTACTAAAAAGATCTTAAGTTTCTCAAGCGTCCTATTTAACGTGGGTTCAATATACGCTTTTATCAAATTTCAAAAACTAATATTGAATTCTGAAATTTATTCATCATTAAGAAGTTAATAAATTAATTTTTATGACCCTTTTTTTTTTTTGGGGGTGGGTGGGGGGCTTTAGGGCTCGTCAACATCGAGGTTATTAGAGCCCAATGACCCTGTTGAGCAGAGTATTTATTCACATAGTTCACGTCGCGCATTGTCTTCTAGCATCTTAAAAAGCCATGACACATTAAACAATATTGTTTCATGGTGACTTTATTCATATGTTGAGTTTTTTCCATGTATCTCTCCCTGCTTAATAATTTCTTTGACACCTTAAGTGACATGCACTGGTACTCTGACTCATTTTTACTTTAAAACTAGCTCAGATGGTTTGTAATATTACTTCATTATGACTGAACCTAAAGACGGTAGAAATCCGTATGGAATCGTCGTTTATGATATTAGTGCAGGTATTTAATGTAAATTTTATTTTTTCTCGTGTTTTATTGTTTCAAGTGTAATTTATGGGTTTTTAGATGCCTCAATTTATGAGTGAAGTATTCTACAAGTCAATAAATAGTCTGCACAACAAGGTTGTTTCAATTATTGCGTTATCTACATGCAAACGAGATGAACAATTTAATTTACAAGAATGTTAATATTGAGAACTGGAAGACATCAAGAAGCATTTGATATAGAAGTTTAATCAATTTCGCGCCAACATGACTAGAGAGTACAAACCAAAACTTCCACTATGGAGCCGACAGCACACGGTTCGAGGCCAGGAAAGTTGATCGATGACAATTCAGGTACCGCGCGAATATTCATGGGACAATTTCTTATGACTTCTCCTTCGTTGTAAACAGTGAGCTGCGAAACAAAGAAAATACGGAAATGTAGAAAGTACACGTTATGGTCTGATGTAAGTAACGCATGAGTTTTGAGCATTCACAAAATTTTTGAACATGCGCATTTTGAATATTCACAAAATGTTTAATAATTACTAAGTCACATTTGGGGTCATTCAAGAATTATGTAAGGAAAAAAATCGGAATTCTTCTTACTCTATACCCCGTAAGAGAGCAACCCTGTCTCAATGTGACGTTGGATTCTTTGAACCCCTTTCCTAGTTATAAAATCTACAATCTTTAGAATTCTGTTTGAAGTTGCACTGTTAAAGATTGTTAGTAGAGTGCAAAATATACTCATCTCAAAATTAGCCTTACATAATTCAGAGAAGACAACTGTACACGATATCGTATCACTAGTTTTTTATTATGGTATTACAGTTTCCGAGTCATTCAATTGTTAGGATAACAACCGGATCATAGAAGGATAATTGTATTACGAGGGTAAATATATTAGAATGACCATTCTACGTATTCTTACCATGCTTAGATATTATTTTGAAACTGTCCATCACTATCGTAATATCACTATCATAATTTAAAGGCTTACGAAAGAATTTTGTTGCAACATTTCCTCCCCCCCCATGTATAAATCGTATTTGTCTCACTCCCTCCCCTTTGATGATTACGCAATACCAGAATGGTCTCTTTCTTAACGGGTGTAGCACTGACATTATAGGATAATAAAAAATACATAAATTACTTTTTTCTGATTTAAGCGTGTAAACCCCGATGAAATGAATGAAGTACATATACAGAATCATTTCATCTCTTTGTTGTTCGTGTTATAAACTTGTTATGCGTAAATACAGCATAAATCAATTTATCTCAAAGAGATTACAAGTTTATAACAAAATTTGTAAAGTACGCATACACCTTATGTTTACTTAATGAGTGAACTAAAAGTATACTGTAGACTACATCTTATTTCCATGAAGTCTGATTCTGGAAAAGAACTTGTAACTGCCATTTCTACTCACCTGGTGCATGCCGACTTCCGTGGGTACAAATGAACCCTTTCCGCCGCCGCCGCTCAAGGTCACGCGGCATTCGGACACGCGACCCGAGGGCGCCACCACCTCCGCACGCACCTCCCTCGCATCCACATCCGTTGACAGCAAGTCCAACCGGAAGTGGAACTGTTCACACGAGTCATCAACGTAATGTCTTGTCATCGATATTTCTTCATTCGACACTCATATCATACAAAAAGTGAAAATTATACTATTTACGTCCATTACGTAAGTGTATTATTGTTAAATATATCTCGCGACTTTTAGATGGATTGTACACAATATTCATTATCTGGAAAAATTTCACAAAAAATGTTGTATACAGTCCACCTAAAGGACGTATGATCTACATAACAGAAAGAAAAAAGTTAGTATACAGGGAAATTACAAAAATCATCAACTAAAGTCAAGAGTAATATTTCTGAAGTAATGAGTACAGAGGTTTCTAATAGGTGTTATTTCATTAATGTTGAGGGATACTGGAGCGGAAATAATTTGAAAACGTTACACAATAGTATTAGTTTATCTTTGAATAAACGTATGACCTGAATAAGCTTAAAAAGAATAAATTACTAATAATGTGTGATGTGTTTTATAAGAACAATTATAAGTTACTAATATAAGTGAGATTACTCAGATAGCAAATAAGGAAAAAACAACAAAATTGAGCGTGCACACATTTATAATAAATAAATAATTATTTTCGGTGAAATATCAACAAGAAAAGTTTTTCTCAATTAAATATCATACACAGTATAAACATTTTTCATACGTAGTATTATTTCGTGATCGGCAAGAGTAATAAAGACGTTCAGGAGAGCATTTATAACTTCTAAGGAGATTAGTACCAAACATACACAGTGTGATCCAAAGGATCACCACGTTAGGTGCCGTGAAGTATGGTCTACTCATAGTCTGATCGAGGTTAGCAACTCAATACTCTTCTTCGAATTCTGATGAACCATCCCCCCCTCCTCAAAAAAATATGTACCGTCCCAATCGCTCCACGATTCCGACCAGTCAGCATCAGTCAACAACTTTACTATTAATATGGTCAATGTATTTTTTAAATTTTATTCTCGTTTAGTTGTGTAGGTTGCAAAAAATAACATTTTTATAATAAAACTTTGAATTATAAAAATTGCATTGCTAGTGTTATTCGTGTAGTTGGTGAATTAACAGTCAAAGAGTATGGGGTGGAGTTATACGTAGGATTCCTAGGATGATGTTAAGCACCAGAGATTGTTTAGTGCAGGTATCAGCATACGCCACCGTTGAGAGTTCAGAATCGGCTCCGGACCGAACCGATGTCAACCCTCTTTGCATTAGCTCTGAACTCTGCAATTTTACCTTCAGACAGAGAGCACTCACCGGTTTGTGCACGCGCGCCGTGTGTCCATCGGTGACAAGTGCCGCCCGTTCGCCTGGCGCGCGCCGCTGCGGCAACCACTGAAAGTGTGCAGCGTACGCCATCACCCCTAGATGCTCCACATGGGTATCAGACATGTCTTTGGCACGCAAGATGGGCTCAACTCCGAGGCGTCGACCGCCCTGCAACCCTGCAGGTACAATATACATACTTAGTATTTTTATGATCTTTTGTGTTTTTAAAAATTAATGTGCACCTCTCAGGTATGAAGGTCTACTCGTGAGTTACAATTAACACGTAACTCTGCTTTGGTTACGCTTTGGTACTTTGTGGTTTGCAGGGAGAAAGACGTAACATTTATGTATGTTTACGAAACAATATACTTGATGTGAAACAAAATGGTTCAAGATGTTCTTCAATATTGAAATAAACCTTTCAGTTACTAAAACTAAGATTGAAGATAAAAGAAAAAGATATTGGAGTTAGGCATATTTTTTACACTTAAACGAATTGAAAACATTTTTAGTCACTAATATGTCAGCGGTATATGTTCAGGGGGAGGGGCAGTTGAATATCTTAGCAAAAGGAAGGGGTAATCAATAGTTGATGGTCCTGATGAGGGTTGTGACAAATACTTCGGGTCATGTGACTTGGATATAAAAGATGAGGAAACTCATTTTAATGTAATAAAAAATTAAAATGTTGATCTTCAATTAAAATGTATTTCATACAAAAAATAAATACTATTCAATTCATCTGTCATAAAATTGTGAAAGCGTCACAATGAGTTGACCCGTCAGGTTGAACGATTTATGCAATTGACAAAGCTCACAGTTGTATTTTGTTGTGGTTACATAATGAAAAAAACCCAATGAAACAGTTTCAACGTCTTTTCCTAAACATAATTAAAAGCTTCATTACTCCTGGCACTTCGCAAATCAATCTTGTTTTCGCTACGCGCTTGAACAATATTTATCCCAATTTTCTCTTTTTGTTCATTCCACATTTTTTACTTGTTCAATTTATTGAAATGAACAGTCTACATGTAGCAATGGAAAAATAGAACTGAATCATAACTGTGTACAAAAGAATAAAAATTTACGAAAGTTGAGTGTTTTGTCGTAACTGAAGCAACTAACCTTTATTCAGATTAGGTTCCCAGTGCGAAGAATCTGCTTGAAGTTGTTCGTATCCGGGCACAGGTCCACCCAGAGATCGCACAAGCGAACAGAGTACCGTCCCGTCGTTCCAGTCACGCTGCACACATTGAGATTGCACATTTTAAACATATTTCTAGCATTCAATGCAATTTGAATTCAATTTGTACTTTAAAATAATTTATGAAATAAATTGTGCATAGTTAAAATGTAGATGACTACCCTGTAACAGCCCAGAAAATAATTTATGTAGTGAAACCCCATTTGTAGCTATTAGATATGAATGACGAAAAAAAGGGATATTAAACAAGTTACCGTTTAGATTGTGGTTCCCACCCGTTTCATGTTTACGTTTCTTTCCTTCTCTTGTGATGAATCCAATCCCCATTTTTTCACTACGATTATACCCCACCACCACTCTTCAAAATTATCGGACATCGTAAAGTTTCCCTTGTCCTTCAAGAGGACTATTAGAACCAATAATAGTTGAAAACACACTTTTTTCTTCAAATCTTTTACCCTGACAATTCGGTCTGAAGAGATGAGTGTAACTATCGGTTATTTTACTCATCTAATTAATGATACACTCGAAAGTAGTCGACACTTACAGTGAAGTTGCGCACGCGCATATCGGGCAGCTGACTTTGAACCCAGCGCAAAGTGGCAGCGTAGCCGGGACCGCCCTCACGCATGAAGTACGACAGGTAAGTCATCCCTGAGAGTTCATCCAGGTGAGGTGATGACAGATATTCCGGTTGGAGCACCACGGGCACGCCCAGCTCCCGGCGCGCAACCTCCATTGCACGTCGGCAGTTGGCAACTCTACAAACAGATGAACGTATATTTGAATTAAGTTCTTACTATTTTTCTAATGCTTTGTCAACTGTAAAATTCTGCAATCTATTTATAAGATGCTTTGCCTTATGGATATGATTGGGATTTCGCACTCGAACAGGTTTGGATGTGAGAAGATAGCGTAATTTTTGTCTCAAATACCATGCCTAACGATTTGTCAATAAAGATTGGATAGACGTATTGGTGTCTATGGAACGATACGAGATTTAAAAAACAAAAGCATGTGGTTATGGGTTCCGCGCTCGGAATTGGAGCCAAAATTGAACCGTAGAGACGTAGCGTTTTTACACTGTGTGAACGCTTTCTGAGACGAGATATTGTCTCACCGCCATTCTTCAAGCACTACAATCTATCGTCTTATTTGATAGTGATTCGTCCTTTTTTTGGCTGAAATGTGGTCAAATGATAAATTTTGAAGTTTGTGGAGGACCATTGCCTTTGGGATATGACCAGTTCAGATTCCAGAAATTGCATGAAATATCTCACGCACGAATCACAAGCCACGAAGCACGTGTGACAATACCAGATTGAAAAAAAAATGACTTGAAACATCATTTATTCGGGAACGTATAAAAAAGCATGGAAATGGTTCCTCTCATTTGTTCACTTATGACCATTTCCTACTACCATCTGCTTGATGGAAAGGGGCAGCCAGAACACAAACCATAAGGACACGGTTAGGGAAAGTAACAGGGATGAAGTAAGTAAAACTTCATGTATAAAACAAAATACTCCGTTGTTTTGAAATAAGCAGTAAGTAAAGGAAAATTGTTGCACATAGTAAGAAAAAAAAAGATAATTAACGTAATCTAACTTCACTTGTATAGGGACAAAAATATTCTGGTAAGTTTTTTTTTTTCAGATAAATTTGTGCTTAACATTTTTATATAATAAATTATTCACCAAATATTTAAAAAAAGTTAAAATTCAATAAATTATTCAACAACATAAATTATGACACAAATATTAAATGACCATCAAACGGTATACATACTTTAGAGCAAAACTTTTAATAACTAAATGAAACAAAACTATTTGATTTAACGAAAACGCGTAAGTAATCACCATGCTGATTCTGTGAAACTATATGCGATAGCGGTACTTCCAAATACAACTGCACTCTCAAAGGTCAAAACGTTGGGCTCACAAATGTGGAAGTTCGGAAACCAGCAATTTACCTACCCCAAAATAGTTAATAAGATAAAGATTTCTCAGTTCTCTAACACAAAATTAACTCAAAAGTAATTTACGCAAGTTCTCATCCCGCACACACCGAAGTCGGGCATCATAGAGACTACACTATGGAATGAAAATGCGTCTACTTGATGTAATATTACTCACGAAATAAAAACAAGAAAATAACTTTGTACTTTTCTACCAACACTTACCCATCGCGGTGGTCGAGATCCCGCCAGTGTGGCATGAGACCGGGGCGGCAGTAGTCCAGAAGCGCCGACAGGAACACCCCTGAATTCCAGTCTGTTGTGAAGTTGGTTACCCTGCATTCTGGAAGGACGGCCTGATGGAATAAACCAATATTCACTTTATTACGTGCACGAATTTTTATCTTGATATTGGATCGATACGTAAAAACACATTAGTTTAAATCAACGGTATAAAGTACAAAATAGAAAGGAAACAAGGACTGGTTGAACTGTACAAGGTGTAAGTCGACATTCCAAATAGTAGGCTATACATTTTCTTTACAATTGAACAAGCAATGTATATTTTTCCCCTGTTGTAGTTTTAATAAATGAGAAAATAAATTTACTTCCCTATACCGACTTACCGACGTATTTTTAGACATTTACTTTTTTTTTAATCACTAAGTTAAGTATATGAAATACAATTTTAGACGTGAAGAAATAATATATTAGGTTTTATTCACTCCAATTTTTTCTTGTCGCAGTTTTGACAATAATATAACCATTACTTTCTCTGTAACACAAGTAATTAATTTGTCAATGTATTTTGATTGCCGTTTGAATCAAAGTGTATGTATGGTATACGGTAAGCAACATATTTTTGGACCAAAAGGGATAAATTTGCTTATCCACATAATTTTGCTTTCGTTCACGACTATACCGGTTTTCTTTTGACATGTGAAAAATAAGGTGAAAACGTGAAAAAACGAGTGAAAAATTATAAGAGATAAAGCATAAATTTACTTTTAATATTTACTTATTGTTTGTCGCTTTAGTCGTTTTATTGATGTTCTAGTGTCAATTCCCACAATGACATTTCAAAGGTAAGGAAAATCACGAATAGTTAAGACTGCGATAATTTAGATTCACAGTTAGATTAGATGCTCTGTACATTATTAAATATAAAGTTAAAATATAAATTATTATAATTTTTAAAATTCAAAATAGGCTAAAGTAATCTCTTCTTTTTGAACATTCGATGAGATGCGCAGTTTGTTAATTTAAATTTTGGTTCGGAGGAAATGTCATTGATCCTTATCATAAAATCAGTTAATTTAAAAGGTCTCTTGAAATTATATTATCTTTTCCACTTAAGACTAATACCCTAACTCGCCAAAGGAGTCTAATCATCGATCATTCAATCTCATCCTGTCCATTCGATCTGCTGTTCACAATTGTTGTGTTTCATGAAAATAAATGAGAAGAAAACATGCAAGTAAAACCCTAATATATTCTCTTTCTGTCAGTCGCGCAGAAAAAATAAGGGTTAACACATAGAAAAACTTAAATTTCAAAGTGAATGGAAAATATACTGAAGAGATCCAAGAATTTATGCACCTCGGAAGAGTTGTCGCTCTGTCAAGGGTCACAGAAGACTTAAAAGGATTAAAAAAGCCAACGCAAGATTCATATCCTGAGTGGGAGGTATACGAAATATCTTTAAAAACTAGGATACAAATTTTAATAAATAGTGTGAAAGAGGTACTAATTTACGCCAATGAAACTTGATGAGTGATGAACAAAATATCTTCTCTATGACAGACAGTTATGAATGTGTCTGTGGTTATTTTTCGATTTTTTGGCGCCATATAAAAAAATTAAGAGCTATTGAAAAGAGCAAATTAGAAACTTATAAATCTCACCATTCAACGCAATAAATAGAAATGGGTTGGCTGTACATTAGAAAAAACAAACAGCTATTGAAAGATGGCGTGACGCAGAACAATATAAACTCGCATTTAATATTTAATATAATCATGATACTTTCAACGTAAAATTGATATGAAATTGCATTCAAAGAAATGCCATTAATTAAGTAAAAATATTTAATTTTAAATTAACAAAAACTATTTTACTGAATCCCAGTATTTTTATTCACTTTTGGCGAACGAAAATTCTTATGTCTGATTAATCATATTAATTTTTTCGTCTTGTGAAGGCATTTATAAATGCGTATTATGGATCTAATTATATGAAAGTATTCATTCACATAAAACTAACTGAAATTATCCAGATTCACTTCGGAAGTTTTTCGCAGTCCTATCCCACAATTCACGAGGCTTGATAAATACAATATCAGTAAGTGGAACATTTTTCAATCATAAATCGAATAAAAGTTACCGTTATCCACGGAAACATCTCGACTTACACGCCTCTCATAGCGACGGCCATATTCATTTTTTACAAAAATTGGGAACTTTCACAAAAAAAAAAAAAAAAACGATTGACACAAAAACTACTTTACGAAACTTTTAACGGTCGTATTCCATAGAGTTGAGGACAGAAACTGAACCAGATTTCACTTTCATTCGACAACAGAGTGAACCAGTGATCTAGTGGAAGCGTCTTCGCTTACACGATACCACTGAGTAGTAGAGCGCGGGTTCAAACCTTGCTCGACCGAATTCGGGGAGGTTTTCAGCTGGGGTTTTCTCTCGCCTGCTCCAGACTAATGTCATAATAAATAAATAAGAATTAAAAATACCGGAAAGGGATATTATATAAGAATTGATTATGAATATTTTTTGCACCAATTTTAAGGATTTGGAGGTAAAATTAGTATAACACATATTTATTTCTTTTCTTTTCTCATGATAATATTCAGATAACTGCTCGATCAATGCAACTATGATTTGAGTGAGTGAATTTCTAATGGCAGATGTTTGGATACCGTGGTGCAGTTCCTTCATTGGTTTGGATTACGTGAAGGAAATTTTTCGCGAAGAATTCAGTGATGAAAAACGGACTTGACCGTGTGTGTGTGTGGGGATCGCTCTTTCACTCAGGTGTGATGGGAGAAAAGACAGTTTTTGGAATAGGACATTGAAGTAAGAAACAAAACTGCCAGAAAAAGGCGGTAACTATGGGGCATGTCATAAGAGGAGAAACGTCTCATTTTGTTGTCACAGATGTGCACCAGCAGGTCATACGTGTCTCGTCCTTGGTTATCTTAAGAGTAATGGAAATCACTCACTTTGAGCCATGCGAGCATAAGCTTCCTTGGAGGAAACTTGGAGCGGCCGATTTGGTAGCGTACGATTAGAGACCAGATGAGACCAAGTACCAGTTTCAGATTGCCATTTACGATGTCCACGTTTCCTGAAAAAATATCATGTTCTTTTTAATTATAAGACATACTCAAAATATCACATACAAACAAAAATATGACGAGTATTTTCATTACATAATACAAAGATTTGATAATACTCTCAACTTGCGACACCTGGAATCAATGGAACTGATACGAGTAACATTAATATTGATTTCAGTACGGAAATTCTGAAGATTAATGCAGTTCGAAGACATGAATCAAGGAAATATTTCTCCGCTACAGTAACATATTAATAGGACCGACAAAATGAGGAATAATTAATTTCCTAATTAAAAAATTTGATGAGGTAAGAAAAGCTTACATTTTTTCATTTTCTTACGAACAAATATTAATAGAGAACGAAAACAACAGGTAATACAAAATATACTAAATAATTTTATCAATTTAAATGTATTCATATTATTTGCTCTAATTTATAGGACATGACTATCCAAAAATTCATTAACGAAAAGCGTATTAAATCGGAATATTATCTGCCCTGAGCATTTCCCCCCATTTTTTTCGTTTTAGCGATATAAATCGTTTCACCAAGTAAGTTATTGATTTTATACGCCAGTTCATTTTAGGCTGTGTGATCATTGTAAAATCAAGTAAATTATTTTTAAATTATGGCGTGAATACTTCATGTGCGGATTTTTAAAAATAAAGATACACACTTGTGTTTTACGTTTTAGACCAATGTTAGAGAGAGAGAGAGCAACATTTCAATCTGGTTTCCGGTTCGAACACGACAGTATGAATATGTCAGAGAAAATCACCCAATGAAATAAAAAAAACTTTCCAAAACCCTTTAAATAATGAAAAAATCTTTGTGACTATTAAACGTTTTTCGATCGTTTTTGCGACAGGCGGTTCATTCTAAGAGCGGGGAAAGCGCGGCGGAATTCCTTGCTCTGTGACGTAAGGCGTCTCCACTTCCTGGCCACGTTGGGCGGCGCGGCGGGCGCAGCGGGTAGTGGGGCCGTGGCCTTAAAAGGCGGCCGAGAAGCTGGCTCTCCCTGTCGCAACACTCTCTCCCCTCCCATTGCAGATGCAAAGGTGTTACGAACAACTCAATTCATATTGTTTTGGTTATTTCCACTAGAGAATTATTCTTACGTCTTCTATCGTTCTTTCAGATGCACTGGGAGTACAGGTTTGAACGTGAGATCCAAATTCGGAGGCAGGAAAGGGTTTTTCCAACCTTTGGATGTAACATCACAACTTTTGGATATGACATACCAATCTTATAGTATCCGAATTACAAGGTTGGGTTGTCACATCCAAAGATTCGAGAAATCCTTCCCTGTTTCTGAATTTGGATCCAATCCAAGGGTATTGACATCCCCAATGTTTTCTTATAAATTCTCTAGTATAGTCAAAATATAACTTGATAACGTTGTTTGACACCTACATAGATGAATGATATATGCAAAAAATATGTTAAATATAATTTTTATTTGTTACTGTACTTGCATTTAGTGGTATAGTGGTACGAGAGTGTGTGGAAACGGCGCGGCGATTCCCTTCGAGTAGTCTCTACAATGGTTGTGTGGTTTATGCAAACTCGAAAAAAGCGAAAAAAGTGTAACAATATTTTTTCTTCCAAACCATACCTAATTACTACCTAGTGTGCCCAAATTACTGCCAATTGTGCATTTGTACTCGTTATTTTGCATTTTAAATTATTGGATGACTCCCGTACCATTGCTACTGATGGGGAGGATTGGCTATTCTCAATGAACCGATATATCTAACACACTCCCCAATTCGACACAACAACCCTGTTTTCACATCTCAGCTTGGTTCGCTTTATTCTCAAAATAAATGCTTTTCTGCCTACTATTTATTTTTATATCTAGTGATGAGTAATCTGCACCCATCTCTGTCATCTTGAGTCTGTATTGCGTTGATTGGGACACAGTGAACATTCTATGGACACATTGATCGGGAAATGATCATGATTCTCTTGTACCATCAGCCGCTAAGGAACGGTAACATCATGTTTTCCGGATAAAAAATCGTAATTCTACATGAGCAACTAACTTAAATTTACTATTAATTAATCAGAACAATTATAGCAGCGTGGATGCATCTAGCAGGATGGATGCATCCTGCTAGACAAAACAGCACTAGCTTTATGATCATGCAGGAATATTCTAATGCATCCGGACTTGTATGACGGGAGACAATAAATAGAGAGTGATCATCATCATTTTAAACAATTTGGGAACAGACAAGTTCCAATCGTAGTTATATTTATCAGTATATTGCACATTTCAAAGTGTGAATTAAAAATATAACATACCCAAGAAATGCAAGTATGAAATTTATTCAACAAATTTATTCTGGGAATATCTTTATCGTGAGAACTGACCAAGAGCGTGGGAAAATGAGAGCTCATTTCACGTCCTTCGAAGTTAACCATTTGTTGTTTCATGAACAAGAGAGCTAATTAGGGAGGAAGGCCATTTGGTTCATGGGCAATGAATGAAAATTTATTTTCGATATTGAGCTGAATGGACAGGAAATAGCAGTAATATTTAACACATTGATACAAAGTATTGATACAAAGATGGGCAGTAATATAAGACACACAGAATGTTCTTGCGTCCCTTGACAAAAAAGTATCATCTAGTCACATCAATTTCATATGTATTATGATTAAAAGGTTTAATTTTCGATCTCAATGAAATTTAGTGACACAGACGCACACACACATTTATATTTTTCATAGTACATTTAGTCAATTTTCTTATGGGGCATTTCTGCTAGGAAATGGAATGTCTGGGAGATACTGGCAATTTAAGTGATTTAAGAAGCTTCTGATTTTTACGTAAGTACGTCAGTACTCTTTTTGGGCGAAAAATTTATTAAAATAATATCAGTTAATTTGTAAGGGGTGTGATTGGGTACTATTTGAAGAAGTTGTCGTCTCACCTACGGTACACATATGAGCAATTTCTATGTACACATAATGGCGGTCTTTCTTCCTTTCATCATTAGTAATGTATCAGTATATGTAGTAGTAGATCACATATTTATAGTAATCGATCATTATATGTACACATTTTAAAAATATTTAAATGACACTTGAGAGGAAGTCCAAGTCATTTTAGAATGCTACACGTTGGTTCTGACATCTGACACTATTTCGCTTTGGATCTAACACCTACGTTTAAATGTAGTGTATCGTTTTCAGGTATAGGAATATTTTAACCCTTCCCTGTGCTGGAGGTGTTCCGAGAGCTAATATGGCCATCCTCTCCCACGAGCGCAGGTGCAAAGGGCTAGGAGTGGCAGTGAGGGCGGGGCGCACTAGAGACGGCTTCCAGTCGCCCACAGTGGGCGCAGCGCTCAAGAGGCGAATCGGTCGAGCGCGAAGGCCGCCATGGTTGGCGATGTCATAGCGTGGGTCGAGGCACGGCGACGTGGGTGCATCATCTGCCACTCGTAAAGGTTCTCCATCGCCGCCATCGCTGCCGCTGCTGCCTTCGTACAGGCATGCACAGCGGACGTGTCTCATTTAAGGCGGAGACATGCGACCTCGTCCTTGCCTTATGATGCTTGAAGAAATAGCAGATGCATTCATTAAATGTTCATTACGACAAACATTTAACGTGCGTAATTTCATTGTATCATCTAGTGCACCGTGGCAATTATTCTTTATAATCAAACTTCATTCAATATTTACCTAACCTTGACCCGATTTAAAGTTATTTTCCTATGTCCAAACATATTAGTTCCAAATGAATGGATTACTCATTTGAACCTAAAAAAGGTGTTTCTAGAAACAAACGTCTAGACGTACTCTCACAAGTGCTGAAAGAAAATGTAGTAAATAAAGTCGATTGGCATATGTGACTCACACTCTAAATGAACGATATACTTCTATGGATATTAAATCCCCTTTTGAAAGCAAACGTGTATGGTAATTCTTGATCATGCGTTTTAATAGAACTTGATATTCTTCTACCTTATAGATGGACTTGCAGAAACCACAAAAGGACTGATTTCATTTTAAATACTTAATAGTTTCCTTATATTACATATTGTCGTCGACATTTTGACACGAATGTTTTATTGTGGCAGGTCTTTGAATGGCGTTCTTTCAAAATCTCTAGCCATATCTAATGTAAGTATTTGATTATTAGTCTTGGAGTAAATTTAATAGTTTAAGTGAAATACATTTAACCACTGCATGAAATTATGTAACTTATTGTGTTGTGACGACACTGAATATTTTAACACTAAACTGTTAAAAATAGTTTGTTCTCAAAATAAACTTCTTATTCATAAAGATAAATTACTCAAAAATCTTTAAAAAATGTTTTTTACCCTTTAAACAAGTGCTTTGTGGATGAATGTTTGATCACTAAAATTTGTCCAAAAGTTCCAGCACTTCTGGTCTCGTACCCAAGGCATTTATTGAACAAATAAGATTACACACATTTCCTAATTTTGAGCAATTAAAAACTGGATGTAAAGTTTTAATTACTATGAATCGTTAATGTTCGTAACTAAAGTCAACCTATGAACCTGTCACTCGATATCAAGTTCAGTTTACATTTTCCTCCGAAGGTTACAACGGGATGTATAAGTAGAAAGTGAAAAATATCAATAAAGATTGAAAAGTAGAGAACAAGTAGCCCAATGACTGTCAGGTTATAAAAATGTAAAAAAAGAACATCTTCGACATAACTATATTTCTATTTTAGTAAGCTATTCTGCACATGATTTGTAAGAAAAAAACTAATAATTTATATCAAACATGACAATTGTGATGTTCCTATAATCGGTACTAAAATCTTCATTGAAATAATAAATTTCGTACTCCTTAAAAATTGGAATCTATATGAAGAGTGTGCAGAACTCATTGTAATTAATTGGTCGCAGAAAAAAACCCACTACTTGAAATGGCGACAGAATATGCGATATCAATTCCTTAAAATTCGTAGAACTTAATTGTTGCTACTTTAATATTTTGCGCAGCATTGCTCTGAGATGATGTTCGAAAAATTTCAAGAAGGATCTCATAAATTTTGTTTGTGAGATCATCGACGCATTGATTAACCTTCTAATTTCAGGTACAAAGTGCAAAGCTCAAATGTTCTTGCAAAGCGTAGTTTCAGACTCGACTTAAAGATAGTAGACGCCCTGGAGCAAAGACAAAAGTGCTATCAAAAGTAGTCTTCTCCTTTAAATAAACTATTCCAACTCTTATTCATAGGTTTAGTTACGGAGTTAGAAGTACGAGCCATTTTTTCACATCAAATATAAACACAACATAAATTTGTATATATAGCGCAATTTTAGTTTGGTAATAATCTTAATGTTTAGAATATTCGATTTTATAAATTTTTTCCGTGCATTTTTGTGAACAAATTTTTCTATTATGTCAAACTTCACGAAGCAGTCACCCCAATCGCCAACTCCCAAATTCTGCTCTGGTAGTTGTAGAACAGTGTATGGGCCTTCTACTGCATAATTCTAATATTAAATTCCTCCGACGGTGATACAACCATGATACTTATCGGAAAAAAAAATTGTATTTTGTCGGAAAACCACTTGAAGCCCAAATAGAACGTTCCCTCTAATTCCGGAGAGTAGGTGGGTCTTTACATATATCTCGAAATTTTCTGAAAAGTATACCTTATAGATTTAAGATATATTATTCTAAGGTTTACTAGCTATCAAGTATTAATGTACTCTACCTCGCCACTCAAATTCAAAGTTATAAATTTATTCTAAGTTCGAAAACAAAAAGATTCGAAGTACCATAAACTCAGTTCCCTGGTATGCCTTCCCCCAGAATTACAACATTACGCTCAAATTTATAATGGTGAAATTTTTACCGTGAGTGTATATCATAGACAACTGAAGATATATAATATTTTTAACGAGGAAGACAATGGAGATCCTATCGACAAAACGCTTTATGTGATATGAATTCTGTGTGATATAAAAAAGACTCCAGTATTCGATAATCTTTACTGTAAGTATCGATATTGTTTACTTGAGATTAGAGTTTCTTCTTCGTATCAAACATGCTCCCGGTCGTTTAGTTCCTATAGTTTGATTAGTGTTGGCCATAATTGTATAGAATATATGATAAACTAAAATACTGTTTAAGAAGAAATATTGTGAAATTGTTCCCTACAGTTTCCCTCCTGTTCATTATTATGCTCACAAAAAAATCACTCTGAAAGTTATTGGAAGGTTCACTTTCAAAGAAAGAATTTCAAAAATAATTTTCTTAAAAAATGCATAATCTAGTGTATTATTATCATTATTATTATTATTATTATTTTCCAGGTGATTATGAAAGAAATTTACTACTCTTTGTATTATTTATAAATTCTGAAAAATAATTTATGAAATTTCAGGATTAGTAAAGAATGTGCAAAATGCCTTCGTTCCTCAGCCAATGTTCCTTTTATCAGTGAAGAATGTTGAGGTCCTATCTTGAGCGGATGGTCCGGAAGGCGTGTACCTGTCCCGAGGCGAGCACGAGGCTCTGCGGCAGCGCAATATCTGACGTCACCTGTGCCGCTGACCAAGGCCACCCCTCCCCCACCTCTTCCCGCATCCCACTCGCGAAACACACGCGCTCAGAGACTGTGACGCTGGGCAGAGGGGCCTCGATGCCTTCAGGCCTGTCTGCCTGCCTGCACTGGTGGAGACGTTTCTGTCTTCAAAAACAGCTGTGTGCAACCACCGTAGGTGAGGCTACCATAAACCATCTCCAACAATATGCTCTCTCCTAACACTCATCTCCCTCCGACTGCGAATTCGTATAATATGATTTTCCTGTTTCCTCACTCGTGTTTGCGGCAAACATTAACACCATTACTTATTCTATTATAATGTGTTACATGTCATTAAACCTGACATATTAATGCATTTTGACACATTGTGGGTAGTTTAATTCCATTTTTGTATTCATCTAATTCGTAGCAACCCATGCTTTTTATCAATCGTTCTAAAAAATCATTCTGTTCGCACCACTGCAACATATAATCTTGTTTCGTACTTGAACATTATAATAGAGAGTTGAAAATGCACAGTTAAAAATTTACATAGCTACAAGCATAACTCGGAATTTGAAAAGAAACTAAAAACAATTCTTTTCGGACATTCAACATTTTGAAACAATTCACATTTAAAACAAAAGTTAAAAATATTTATTTGCATTCTTAAACAAACCTACAAAAAATTACATGAACATTCAAAGAAAATTGGTATTGTGAATTGATATGTTTTACTCTGCCTCGATATTTTTTGCTCACATTTCCCGGCGCTGCGTTGCCCAAGGTTCTTATATAATATTCTAAATTCTAAAATTAATTACCACGAAGTTTGACACAGTCTTCAGAAACGTATACTAATATGATTGCAATTACAAATAATTTTAAAATCCAGACAGAAGGAAAATACATTTTACACAGAAAGCTTACTACACAGAGTGCATGGTTAAGATCTCTGAATTCTTTGGTTTTTATTTCACTTTAAGATTATGCTATTGAAGACATTGTTCTTGAAAGCCTTTGTATTGTTTTGCTTGTACGGCTCGGTAACGTAAATTAATGTTCAGTGGATTAATACAATCATGTAGCTCATTCGAACTCAGGCGTACAAATTAGTAACCTTCATAGTCAACAGTCATGCGACATTCGCATCTAATGATTTACAGCTAATTTTAATTGTTTCTCTGCCCTTATAATTCATGAATATTAACCATACCTTCCATTTTAATCGCAATAACTCTTAAGAAGTGTCCTTTGATATTTCAAACAATTTCATCGATTACATTTTCCGATTTCCGTACACAGAATTCACTGTTATTAGTATGTATTCCGTAAAAAGCTACTCAATAAAAAAATCATTAGTCGTAATTAGACGTGTTATTTTCATATAAATAGTCCTATAATTATGGTATTTCTTAAATACTTGGATTCATTTTTACTTAATTTCCGATGACGTACAGACAACTGAAGCTGAATTTGTGATGTACAAACAGTCTTTCACAGCAAATGAAATGAAAATGAAGCAATAGGACGCAAGCAGAGTTTCATTGCATTGCAGAGGTGAAGACGTCCTCGTTACTTTCGAAACTTCGGAACACTCAGAAGAAGAGAAAAATCCTGTCAAGATTATAAATAACTTTAAATCACTTTCCATCTGTCAGTAATTTACCGTTTAGGAGCAATTCATATTTGAATGGTCATGAATGTTTCCGATACATAATATCTAGTACCTATGAACATAGATCTATATACTCGGTAATTGTGGAGCTTTAGCAACATTATCAAAGAATTATAAATTGAAAGGCGTTTCTATGTTGCTCATTGAGCAATATAGAAACGCCTTTCAATTTATCATTCATAGATCTATATACTACTCATCATTTAGTAAAAACGCTTTATACTCCTTAAATTCAATTTATAAAATTAAGCATGGATTCAAAATCTTCATTGATTTTATCTTGGAATATTTATTTTTTGTTAAATTCGAAAATGAAACATCTGTTCAGATACTGATCCCGGCATCTATTCAGAAGCCGTGATTTGGGGAAGGATCTGCAAGCATTATTAGAGTGTTAAATGTTTAAACTAGATAGTTCAATAATTTAAACAATATTTAAATTTTTAATGTAGTTATGTTTTTAATGTATGTACTTTAATTATTTAGTTTTTAATACATGAACAATCTTGACATAAAGAAATTGTCAATTTTCGCTCAATTTTATTTGGAAAATGTGTTTTTTCTAAAGATCTCTTGTTCTCCCGTAATTACTTAACCAATTACTAAAAATTAAGTATCGCAAGAAATATTATTTTATTGACTTTAGAAAAGAAGTTATTAACAATTTAAATTTATAATTCAAATTAAATTCGAATCATTGTAGTTTTAAACAGTCTCCCAGGTGGTGCTCTACTCATGTGTCTCTGAACTGCCTTTCATTTATAATTTTCCTTCGTACATAATAAACACTAACCTTGTATTTTTAATATTCAACACCGTTACGCTGTTCTGTGAGTAATTACGGAGCTTCAAATGCTCATAAAAGAGCACTTTGTATTAATGTAATGCTGAAACAGTCCATAGTTAGATTAATGGAAAGAATCGCATATTGCATTACAAAAAAGTTACAAATCACTATTGAGGATATTTGATTGAGGTAAGCGGTTTTTGTCAACCATAACACTGAATGTCTAAAGTTAATTGTTACAAAACGTTCACCAGCAATTTCACACATTTAAACTCCCTCTTAATATTAATATTTATCTATCGAATTATGCGCTAGGACTCAGCAAGTAAGTAATACTTTCATACTTTTCATAAATTACCATATCACTCTTCTAGGAGTAGATTTTCCTTGTATTCCTTGGGAATTCAAAACGGTACTTTAATATGGAAGAAACGTACACTTCTTATAGTGATCAATCTACCTAATAATAAAGAAACTTTACAATGCTGCTAGACAATGATCTTGCCGTAAAATCTTTTTAATGTGTGTGTTTTTTTTGTTTTTTGTTTGAATTAAATTGGAATTCGATTTACTTATCCATCTGTGATGGATTGTGTCTTTTCTTAACGAGTCACCAAATGTTCGGTGAACTCTTTAAATAAAGATAATTTAATATCCTAGCAATTAAGAATGTCAACATATTGCGGTAAACGACCGAACGAAGTTGTTGTGACTAGAATTCGACCTTAAGCAGCGAGAGCCGTTGCAATTTACGGGCACAGCCATAAGGAAGTTCAATGTTTGGAATAATGATATTTCTTCCGACGATGGCAGTTCCTTTTCTTCAATCGAAAGTCCGGTGGAATGGGCGGCGGCGGCCCCTCGAAAGTGAGCGTGAATCGCCAGCTTCCCCAAGCGGAAGAGTGGGGCGCAGCGTTTCCGGCCGGAAGTGGAGGCGGAGGAAGGTTTAGCTCAACGGAGGAAGGAGACGCGGTGGAGGGACCCGAGCTCCTCACACACCTGTCGTCTCACGACCCTCCACCACCCTTCTCCTTACGAAAGATACTATTCATGCTACTGAAGAAAGGACTTCTCGATGAAGAGATCATGTACTACAATTACATCGAAAAGTAGATATTTTATATATTTCTTTCCCTTAAAATAAGGATACACCTTGGAAGGTACGTCACTTGAAAACCGAGAAATAATACTGCCTAAACACTCAAGAAGAATATAAAAATGTTAAATTACGAAGAACTGTTCCAAATTTATCTCATTCAAGGAATCTAAAATATTGAATTTTTTATTGTTCACTTTCGCTCATAACGAAAAAGTATACTTGTTTACAAAAATAGACCCCAGAACGACTTCAGTAGGTCACTTTGTCAATGACATGAGGTGTGCCTCACGCTCTTTTGATCGAATTTCAATGAAATCCCAACCTGGCCACTATTTAATCTCAATGTGTTCGGCCAACCATAACCATTTCATTCAATCCCGTTCAAATCTGACGATTTCCATGTTTTTACCGTTTTTTTTCACTTTTCCCATGTTTTTACCGTATTTAATGTTTGAAAACTATTTTGTAGATTTACCACTAGAAATTATTATGTTATTTGCATGCATGTTACGCATATGTTATTCGTAGAGTTCAACATGGAAACAAGGACAACGTGACGTCCATAGGAGGAATCGCTAGAATACTATACAACAGATGATGCTGATGTCTATACCAGTTTTTTTTAACACTCGAATCAACAATGACGTTATTTTTTAAAACTGGATCAGGTCTTTCAGAAAATGTATTATAGATAAAGGATAGTTTCGTTTTCTATATATTTCAAAACCAGAGCTGTTTACTTGTAAAACTTAGAAAAATCTGACCGATAAATATATTAAAATTGTTTAAAATATCGTGAATAATTCTTTTGCAATGCTGTAGCAACTCATCTGCGCTGGAGAAATGTTCACTCACTGATTATCCTAAAATGAGTTAGGTTATCATATATTAACAATACTTCTATCACGCATTTTATTTTCAAGGGCAGCGCAGTCCAACTTAGCCGGTGAACCAGTATATTTTATACCTAAGCAGGGGAGGAGGAGATGGTGGTGGGGGTTCGCCCTGGACCTCCAAATGGATCACGAAACATCATTTAAACTTGTAAATTTGAATAAAAATATACCTGAAACAGTTTTAAAGCTTTAAAATATATAAAAATTCACCTAACCAAATTTCAATTCTTTTTAATTCATCGGAGCGTTGGACATATAGTAATATGCATATATGGACAAGTTTGTGTATAGGGGTCTCCATAAGCTTTAGTGTGGGGAACTCCAATAAATATTCCCGCTCCGGGCGTCATGAAGTGTGGGTGCGCCACTGTCGCGGGTCATTTTCTATACTCTTTCTATCGATCGGGGCCGGTACTGGACGGGACGCGATTAGGCAAAATGTTGCCCGACGAATATTATTTATTTGTTCATATTTATTTATTTCTTTTGCGATATTTTGATTTTCATCATACTATTCCAAGCCGGAAAAATTAATTAGAATAATATTTATTTAAAATCAATTAGTATAATAGTGTTTTGAATATTTAGTATTATACTAAAATGTTTTCATATTGTAACGTATGACGGGGTAATTCTGAATACATTTTTTTGTTTTCTCTCACCGGACATGTCACATCAAATATTAGTTCTGGCAGCATACACTTATAACATTAAGTC
>NNCF01126876.1:784408-834362 GCA_002313205.1 Laupala kohalensis
AGTTATTCATAAAGTACTATAATGTTATTTTTCACTCACACTTTCCGAGTACCTACTTAGGGAGGGACGTACAGGCCAGGTGCATATGGTGTACAGACTTTAGGAGTCGAGGCGGGATGTGCTGTGGACATCGCGTATTCCAGTCCCGGTCCTTCGCATTTTTTACCTGTCCGTAGACGACGCAAATACTATAAGTAGTTCGGGAGAATCTACTGTAGGTTTTTTTAATCACATAATTGACGACGATACTCAAATGTTTAGGAAACACGGACTACTTCTGATACATGCTGAGACGCAGTTTGTTCCAGGTATATTATATTGACTCCGGTCGCGAAAAACTTGTACAAAGTTATTTCCTACCAGAATTGCTGAATTAGGTGGTGGGTGCTTAATGTGAAAGTAAATTAATGTTTAGGATTCATAAAAATTACATAATAACATCAAGAGCAAATAATTAATGATGAGCTGTCGACAATAAAAAACCCTATCATGGAAACGTAGGCTTTCGCGGCCGGAGTCAATATAAAACTTATCATGTCCAAATATTCCGAACAATTTGCGCTTGATAAGTTAATAAAATATCTTAAGCTTCGTTAGCGATAAATGAAAAACCAAAAATGTATACACCATGGGCGACAATCTTGCGAAAACCGAAGATGCAATAAAATATTTATTATTGTAATCCGTCTATGCGATTACAAAATGTTGTGACAAAGTGGTTTTCAAATTTAAGTAGTCAATTACTTTTGTAGGAGGTGGATTTAACTTACGTTAACTTTATAAATTTACTTACAACGTAGACACACTAATTTGTTGTAATTAAGAAGCTAACAGAAAGAAATTTTCATACCTCGTGTCATTATTTACGATGATTAATATGGATTCTACATTATAATATATACTCTACACTGCTTATTAAAGAACCTGGAAGCTCAGGTGCATAATTACTGAATATTTGAGAGTCGGGAAGAAGCAAATGAGTGAAGAATCCGTCTACGCGCATTTAATGAGAACTGAGAAATTATGAGAATAAGACTGCAATAATCATATAAATTATATCAACGACACTTTTTTTATAGTTTGTGTAATCTTAATTTGTTACGTGAACCCTTCATTTATGTGCTTACTTTAATTTAAATTAATTATATCATTAAATTCCTAGAAAAGGGGTTATGTTTGCACACGTTTCTTTACACAAAGTTACTTGTTTCTTGTCTACTTTCATTTAGTAAAGAAATACTATTGCTCTAAAACTAACAGAAAATGAAATATTTAGAAGAAAATAAAGCACTTTTTTCTATTTCTTCAAAATGCTGAGTTATGCAGCAGAGATATTTTCACGCAAACTTGAAATTCGGATTCAGCTATCGGAAATACATGAGAATCAGTCAAAATAAAAATTTCTTATACATTTTCCGGGTAAAATCTCCCTTTTCCTGGACTATATGAGGAGAGAGATGTATTTCATTTGCAATTCAGCATTATTTTAAAAGCATGAAAGAAAATTGTAAAATGTATTTCATGATTAAATATTTAGGAATTGGGGATACTGATAAGTAAAATATTGTCAATATTACTTGTATTTGCTTTGAAATTTGACAAAATTTTAATAATATAATTTTTCTGAAATAAAAATGAAAGTAATTTTATTTTGTGAAAATGCAGAACTCATTAATGGCATAAATCATGTTACGTCGAATGAAAATGGGAGACGGGACCGGGGTTCGAACCCGGGACCTTGAGCTCTGCGCGCTCATGCGCCTACCGACTGCGCCATCCCGTTCGCCACCCGGGCCCGTCTACCATTCTCATTCAACTTGTGAAACCCAAAGACCTCTGAGGTGGTCTCGTAGAGACTAAACTCCTCATCTGAGGCGACTCCCTTAGGAAGTACTTTATTTGGGTAGTATTTTTCCATTTCTGGTTCACAAACATAGAAATCTCCTAGATTGCGGTGAAGTTCACCCTGGCGGTGAGGTTCACCGCAATCTAGGAGATTTCTATGGCATAAATCATTAATGCTGGAGCTTTTATGCTGATAGTTATGGACTGGAATTCTGCGTGAAATGAATGTATTTGAAGAAGAGGTCTTTCATACCATTCATCGTATTTCGTCTCGATACCCAGCTTTAATTGATCATAATTATCAATGGAAACGGAAATATTTAACAATTATCTAACAATTTACTATAGAATTCATCTTAAATATCATACCAAATCCGATAAAAAACGCCAAAGAAGGGGGTGACTAAAATATATTTATTTCAAACCAATTAATTTAAATTAAGCAACAGTTTTGTGATTGATTATTGCATGATTATTATGACTCTATCATGAATGAAACGTGGCGGAGTTGGTGTTCTATTTGATTTCATAATTATTAAATTTTGAATTTTTGAAAAACAATGAACGAATAATAAGCAATAATATTTTCTTAACTCGTTATTCTTTTAATACTCATTAAAATTCTACTTTGTAAAATCATTGTTTATCGATAAATATGTATGGATGTAAGTGATGGATATATTTTTGTAAGTCAGATCTTTCAGTCCCATTGTTTATTACTTCGTACAGTAATAAGCGTATGCAAAAATCCGTATAAATTCTTCAGTATATTAATATTCACGTTGTAAGTTTGTCATACATAAGGAAGTATATTCCTTCATACAATTAAACACCTGAATCACTTGGTTGCAATAACAATTCTCGCATTCCGTGAATGACAAAGAAGTGCACTTGATGAATTTTGCGTGAATGCAACAAAATTACAATATAATCGGAAATGAATATTTGGAAGCTAAGCAATTGCTTGGGCGCAGGCACATGAATGAGAGAACCCGAAGGCATGCATGGGCAGACGCTGAGTTCAGTTGTGTGCGCGGTGTGGCACGGAGTTAGGAAGGCTGCTTTGCCGGCGAGGACGCCACGCATCGTCAACCCATGAGAGACTGACGTACTCCTCTTCCCAGCGCTTCTATTCACAAGAGGACTTCTATTGACCTTGTCAAATGTACACCTCTTTAACATTTTGTCTTTTGAATTTCTATCTTCATATTCAACCAAATAACTTAACAGTTAATTTTTTTACTTGGGATGATAACACTATTTAAATAAAGTTTGTGCGTAAAACTCGTACGATATCTCATCGACAGGCAATTTGTGAAGTATAGAATACGTTTGTTAGCACGTTCACAGCCATTAATATAGGTGAAGCACGCTTAAATGTACCCAATTCAACTCACTAATTTACTTACACACATGTCTCTGAACAATATAGTTATTCTTCATTGCATTTTCCTGCGAGCGTGTCATCTTGCCCAAAACTGCGTCATTACAAAGTCCACTCAATTTCTTTTTCTCTTTTCTGTCTGTCACGTTATTTTGTCACCAATTTCACACTATCACTACTAAATTAATTGTTTGCAATGAACATGAAAAAAGAAATTAAGAACAATCATCTAAAACATGTTTCACAACAATATATAGCCAACAAGGCTTGGTACCTTGCAGTTTTACTTTAAGGAATATAGTTTTTTTAGTCATAAGCTGTTGTCAGCTTTCTGAATCGTTTGTGAATTTTGCAATTTATTGGTAGATCTTGCAAATGAAAGGAAAGAGTTAATGAAAGAAGAAAATAAAGCAAAAGAAGGGTTTGCCACTCTGCAGCCACTACTGGGAGAGATGAATGCACTGGTAGTACACGAACCCTCAGAAAACCCATCGCGCTACATTTTCGCTATTATATGGGATTCTCACCCTGACATAGTACGGAACAACTCTAATGTGTTATATCGTCCATTCTAACACTCTCTTCACATATTTTTAATATATTATACGACTTTTAAATAGACACAGCACACAATTGTGAAAGGATTACGGATCACAATGCTTCAACCCATTTTGGGACTTCGTCAGGTGTATACCTGTATTTAACACTTACATATGTCAGTATTTTTAGGAGATGTTTCCAGGGCTAAGAGACAAGACATATTATAAATATAAAATATTTGAAAAAATGTATAACCAATCAAACTGCTATGGAGAAGAGATTGATAAAGTACAAGTTTTAGTAAAAAGAAATAGGGATTTACGCATACCTTGATTATTTGAGCATGCAAAAAGTTGTAAAAGCAAACTCTAATTAGTTTTGACAGAAAATAACTGTAGATACAGGAATGTAGACAGAGACATTTGTCTCAGCAAATGTTTATTTAAAAATATGTATATAAATAATAATAATAATAATAATAATTCATTTGACAAAGATATATTCAGAAAAGAGGAAATGAGAATACGGAAGGTAGTGTGCCATTCAGAGAAAACGAAAGACTTCAAACGAATCTGCTTAGTTACTCGATCGAGTCAAAATATCACAGATGAAGACTGGCACGAGTATGTCAGAGTACGAGCCACCCACGCTACGCCCGCATCTGACAGACGTGGATGGGTGACGACGGAATTTTCATGACCTCGTCCCACGTTGTAAAACTGAATCTCAAATATTTGAGAAAACTAAGCGCCACGCACTATGTTGATTTCTCGAATTCGATATTACATAGGAGCGCAAAGAGTCCTTGACGATTGATGAAGAGGAAAACAATATTACATTTGTTTCGTTAGAATCAAACCATGAAAAGTTTTCCTCAACATTCATACAATTTCTCTGAATACGTACTTTATTTCTATCAATCACTTTCATGAGTTGAAACTTTCTCAACATTTATTTGGACGTTTAGTGCCTACGAAATATCCCGACTTTGCACACAAAACGCATAATTAATTCACGTTTTACTATGGTTATATCTTAAGACATGTCATTCCTATTTACCTAAACCCATGTGAATCAATTGTATACTAGCCTCACAAATAATGCATTACTTCTAAATAGTTCCAATTCGTGCAGTTCCTTTGAAGATTGTTTTTATTGGTGCATATGTTTCTTTCACTTGCTCTATCCAAGAATGCCATGAAAGTTGTTGTTAATTATTTTTATTAAAAGTTCACGCTCGGAATCTAAGTTATTCGGATTCACTTAAGTATGTATTATATATTACATTTTGTGTTTCCTTAATTTGCTGCCTAAAGGGATGTCGAATGTAATTTCATTTTATTAATCTTATTGCAATATCATTTTTCATATAGGATCACCATTAAATTCCGGTGCACAACAAGTTCGAGTCATCGTGCGACAGTCACCATAAAATTGTGAAATCATACTCATCAAAACATGTCTGAGAAAGTAAACACACGACGTTAAGTAAGAAAAATAATAGATATCGAGAAGTATTTATTATTTCCCACATTATTCACTGTTTGGATTCATTATTCACTGAAACCCAAACAAAAATGGTTTCAGCGTGCCTATTTTACATAGTTTCTCTAATTTAACACACACACATTATATATATATATATATATATATATATATATATATATATATATATATATATATATATATATATNGGCTCTGTATTGACTCTGCATACCTCATTATTACATACTCGCAGTTATGGCAAAAAGATGTAAATGATGAATTCTACATTTTCAATTTTTGCATTCTCCCTTCAAAGTAATTTTCAAAAAGATAAATTTATCCTTTTTGTCGATGGTCGTGTGTGGAAAGAACAATATGTAGAAAAAGTACTTTATAACTAGTTTTATCGCTTCGAACTTTTGAAGTATTCACTTTATTTTAATCACTTGATATGTAAAAAAAATCGGGAAGAAGTTATGAGACGTCTGTAATTCCTAAATGAGTGTCGATAAGTTATTAATCACCTCCGGATGATGTACATAACACGAACGTACGGAATGACACACGAGAGAAACATTCCAAATCATGGTAAAATTGTCTTTAATATTCATTTCGCCACTAATAAGTAAAGAATTCCATCTCAAGCAAATGCATAAATTCTTATATTCTTTACTACAAGAAACTAGCGCGGTTTCAACTCCTTCTCATGCAGATAACGGAATGCCTTGAAGATCAAAAGGATGTAACCAAAACACAGGTCCTTGCAGAACACTACGCGTGCCTCAGCACAATCGTTCTTTATTTTTGCACATACCACATAAGATTAGCGCTCTTTAGCTAAAAAAGTATGGAAAACATTCCGTTAATGTCTACAATCATACGTGGAACATGTATCTACGGTGAACATCAAGTCACATCTGTGATTCTCCATCTAAGATTCTATCCAAAGACTTCCCTTGTATGTAACAGCACACATCAGCTTACATTTCGTTCTTGATCGTATAAAGGAAATATTTAACCCGCTCTCCGCGACTCTTTCGAATGATGAGGAATGGCCGTAGCGTTAGTATGACGAGGACGCTGGGCGCGTGCTCTAAAGAAATCTCGTTGCCGCCTCGCGTCGTCGTCGACGTCGTCGAAGCCGCGCCGCCGCTCGTGCTGCTGCTGCTGCTGTTGAGGAGAGGGAGCGGGGAAGGCATCGGCCAGAGCATTGCCCTGCCGACACGAGCGCACACCGTACCTTCCCCGCCCCACGCATCCCTTCTCCCTCACGGAGCTCTCCAGCGCCGCATGCTCTACCTGAGCATTTTCAATTGGATCATCGATATCATTAAGAGAAGAAGATATTCGGATTTCTGCCTTCATTTTGGATATTTTATACCACCTTCTCTTACAAGTATTTTGAGACAACAGGAGTGAGTCATGTCTGAAATTCCCTTACGATCCTGTGCAGGTTAAATGACCCAAACAATTGTCATCACAATTGTTTTACATTTTGAAAATAAAGTATCTCATGAAAGAGTCGAATATTGAATTATGTTGTAATATTTATTGTGACACTAATCAGCTACATGCAGTTATATCGCGCTTATCCTTCTTATAACCACATATGTGACATTTCGCATCGTCCTATGGGAGAATAAAGTGTTACGCACATTTTTCACTCTACAATTTTCTACAGAAGAGATTGGCAAAAAACATGATATACTCGTATACTGGACCCTCTATTTGACTTAACTTCACCAGAACAGTAAACAGGAAAATAATTTGAAAGAAGAAATACAAGTGAGTCTTTCATTAATTGGAAAAAAGTTTTTTTGTGTTTGAAAAATTAATATTATGTTTTTTTTATACTCTGTTCGGTAAATTAATTCTGCGACATGTTTTTACATTATTTGAACGTGTTCTCTTAAAGTACATTGAAATTATAAAAGCACTGGTTTAGGGTTATCGAAAATACGAAGAATCTATAAAAGAAAGGACAGGAAAGAAATTTGAAATATCTATAAAATTTATGGAAGAACTATTTCCTGAATTGAAAACGTAAAAAACCTGTTCCATTGTCCTAGTAAACACAACGAACCATCTCTAATTCAATACTACTTCATTACCTTCTACTAATTAACAAGATGGATGCTAAGATATTTAACTAAAATACTTCCAAACGTTAAGGGTATAATGTCAAAATTCGAGGACGAGCTTCTACTTCTTCTAATGATAGCTCCTTTTAATGCTCTTAAATTGATTTGAAGTCGTTGCAATCACAGAAAAAGCTATCCATATGCTCTATAATGCTACGATGCACACCACGTAACACACGGGATCAGATTCGAACCTGGGACAGTAGACTGAGAAGCGGGCTTTACGTCACAGCTCAAGCCTTTTGCTTGGAGATCGGAGAAAGCGGCTGCTGCGGTACTACAGCGACAGAAACCAAGAGCGCTGTCGCCAACACTTGTGCAGCTTATATTACATAACTAATCAATTTTTATCACAATCTAACGACTAGCCTGAAGCTGCTCGAAAAAACAGGATAGGTTACTTAAGTGCGAAAGCGTATACCTTCGCAAAATATTGCGGAGGATTCGTTCAACAAAGCACTGAGATGCGGAGCAAGAGTCGTGCGGAGGGAATCTCGAATGTGTCTGAGTTTGATTACGTCACTGTTGGAATCAAAGGACAGAACATTCAACAATTCTTTATTCTCATCACGGAAAACTTCGAAACTTAACCTTTGGCAAATCGTTCACTACATTTTTAGCAACAACTGTTAACTTTGTACATATAATTTAACTTTTGACGGTATGAAATTAGAATTTTTCAACGATTATAATATATGTTGTGTAGACGCATCAAATTATATGTATTGTGTACAAGTATTTAAAAATGTGAATTAAGAATTCCTTCTAATTACACAAATACATTACATACAAACAAAAACGGATATTAATTTTGAAAAGTTATTATAGAAAATGTTTATTATGTTTTGTTAGAAAGTGAAATTCCAGTATTCAAACAGCGATGTAGAATGGTCAAAACTTCTTCTTTTATCAGAAGAATTCATTGGTAATAGTAATATGTAGTTGTTTTTTTAAACACATGATTTGTTTTAAATTGGAAACTAATACATTTTACATTACTATAAGCAACACACACAAAAAACGTTTTAGAGGTCTCTATTTCTAATGAATCTAGTTGAAGTCAGCGAATCATAAACATATACATTTCCGATTGTAAAGGTGTTCTTTAAAGGAATTGGAGGAGCGAGCAGAAGTAATTACTTTGTCAAATAAGGATATATTTTATGACGATCGAAGAAACCAGACAAGACGAAACGAAAATCCACAGCGACAGTATGTTCGTATAAATTGTTTCCTTTCCTCTCTCCCACTTCATTTGTTTAAGTCCATGCACAAGAAGTCAACTTCTTAAAACTCAAGATATGAACATTGTTTATATCACCCCTATTCTAGTATGTAAAGAGCAGGGATCCTCAAATATTTTGTTCTTACAATTATGTTTTTATTACAATCTCTGACTTTGCCTCTTGAATAACATAACCTAACCCCCAAATAAAATTTTATTTAGAAGATTACGTTTAAAAATGAACTGACAAACATAATATTAACCTTGGTTCAGTCCAGATTTCAATGTCACATCAATGTCAATAAAAGCAATTACTCAGTTCTTTATCAGAAGTATTGTTTGTGATTTCCTAATTGGTAAACCCTCAACAATTAATGACCAACAAAACATTATGATAAAGACAATGAAGGGCATCATGTCATAATCTGAATATTTTAGTAATTAACATAGTTTTTTCAGTATTTATATGTGTTTCATGATTTTAAAATGTAAAAATGTTTCTTGATTATGTAGCTATATAATTATTGGGTACCCGTATGTTAAATACCTAGTATTACCATCCGCCTTATGGTCTATTTTTACTGACACACTATTTGCTCACAACCCTATTGTAAACGATGAAAACTCAATGAGAAGGCTACAAAACTCATGGGCAGCTATTTCATTTTTTGTTCCTTGTAGTAACACTTGATATATTGGCAATGCAACTGTCAAGATCAAGACAAAGTCATGTTGACTCTGATCATCTGCAGCACATTCACCAAGAGAATATGAAGTATGAACGAAACGCTAAATTAAATATTATTTAAAAATATTAATGTAGAAATTTTAATAATCGATTTTATTTACCACTGGTGTACAATAATATGAAAATTTCTTTCGTCACTCCCTTCTTGTAGGAAACACTGAAGGTACTGAGTGGTTGTCACGTGGTAATGAGCTTCAGATTTGTATAGGCGCAGTAGACGTCGTACAGTATTGACAAATATAGTTTCGTAGAAGCATTCCAGTAGTATGTTACAGCCCATTGCATCGCACGGGGGTGACGCACTTCTCATTGCTATGTCAAAGTGACTTGAAGA
This sequence comes from Laupala kohalensis, assembly GCA_002313205.1. Lineage (NCBI taxonomy): Eukaryota > Metazoa > Arthropoda > Insecta > Orthoptera > Trigonidiidae > Laupala > Laupala kohalensis. The sequence continues at coordinate 794,111 of NNCF01126876.1, forward strand.
ATTGAAAGACAAAATTAAGTTTGGAAGACACTCACCGATGTTGACCAATTTGACTCCGTCAGCGGCGATGGCAGCGAGGGCACTGGACACGTTCTCCAGGTATTGATGATGGTTCGCAGGGCGTCGTAGCCAAGGAGGGCGAAGCGGGCGGCGCTGTAGAGCCTCTACCAGCGCGCAGAGCCGGGTACCGTCCCGCAGATCCGCCGCTAGGTCGCGTACTTCGGCTGCGCCCGCGCTCCGCAGATGTTCGTTCACCCAGTTGCGAAATGTGTTGGCCTGTATCTCTACCCATAGATCTTCCTGGCCCTTGATGGCCATTCCCTTGGCGGCATGTCCTTCGGGGCTGCGCGCCACCAGCCCCGTCTGCGAGAGGCGCGGTGCCTCGGCCGTCGCCGCCATGCTGTGTGTTCTGTACCCGCCGGCGTGGCTGCTCCTCCGCGGCCGCCACTCGCGCCTGACTGCGCCGTGATACCTCTGCGCGGAGGAGGCTGCGACGGAGCTGCTGTCTGCCGGCCACTCTGCGCTCCACGCACTCCCACCCGCGACGCGTAGCACTCGCAACCAGCGTGCTATGATCAGTTTTTAAAAAACATTATTTTGCGTGCACCAGATGAATTATTTTATGGGAATTTCTTGGCATTCATGGACCATTACAAGGAAAATGATATTAATTTGTGAATAAACTAACTGATATTATATTTTATTAAACTCTTCAATTACACAGCATTTTATTAAATTGAAATAATTTCATATCACCGTTCAGCAACATTCACAGGCGAAAAATTTCAATAAAACTTTTAAAGTACCACAATATGAAGTATATATCCTTATAATTTCCAGACGATTGAATAGAATATAAATGAAAACTATAATAATTTTTGTAAAGAAATGTGCTATAGGACTCACGAAGGCAGTACAATGTCTGTCAAATTTACAATAATGAAGTCTATAATTAGAGGAAAAATCCAATTAAGAACAAACCGATATTCATTGCTTGTGTCATTTGGTATCAATTCGGAAGTTTTCGAGAAAAAAATTTATATAAAATACTCAACAGAAATTACATGATAAAAATGAACACTTGAAGCTGACATTTATCACTCTGCCTTAGGAAGTTCTAAAAATCTGTAAATAAAATCCAATTGTCTATTAAAAAATTATGAAGCATAGTGGTCTTACTCCTTCGTAAATTCCCAGTGGTCACGGAGATCAGGAGCTTACATTTGCGGTTCTACGGTTTACGTATACTTCCGAGAGATCGCAGCACCGATCAGCATCGAGAGAGAAAGTGGCGCGTAGGCTGTGCGACCTCGCTGCTTGGAACTGCTAGCAACCAATGTATTTTGCCGCTTCCGTTTTTGGGCAAGAACTCGAAGACACCTACGCATTTCATTCTACACTTGAACATCACAAATCAGAGAACTGTAGTAAGAAATTCATAAAAGGTATCGACATGAATAAAGCCGCGGAAAAATGGAGCTATCAGAAATATTTGTATTAATGGATCAAGAGATACGATTCATAAGTATTTGTCATGTGTTCATGGATCAAATCGAAGTCTCAATTAATGTAAATCGTTAAGAGGAGGGGGGAAATATTCATGTCACACATCCAGTAGAATATATTTAATTTTTAATTCATTTTCTTTAAATGAGTTAGTGAGAGAAATAAGATCATCTAAGATGACAATTTGCGAAAAATGACATTATTTACTAACTTCGCAATTAGTGATCTAATTAATATTCTTCCACATCAGAAAACGTATCTGAGATCGGTTCCAACGAGGTGATTGCGAGAACTGTTCTTTTAAGAAGATGATATTCGCGTGGAATAGTCTCGTTTTCGTCACACAATCGTGCTGATTCTATTCCAGGTTTTTAAAAATGTGATGTATAACTATCCATAATAGCTGAGGAGGGTTGTGCCATTCGGTTTTTTTTGTTGTGTGATTAAAGGTATTGCATGCTGAACTCGTCAGTACATGCACCCGCAGCAAGTCGCCGCACTTTCGAAAATTTGTAGGTGTTTTCTTTATTTTACGACAACAGGGTTAAGTAGCACAAGTTTCCTCACTCAATTTTTTTGTTCCTTTTATTTATTTATTCCCGTTTTAGATTAGTAGTTTGTTGTCTGGTAGGGGAGTGGAGATTCGTTGTTTAAATGTTGTCTGTCGCAATGAGCAATTTGCTAATGTGTTAATTTGCCCTTGCGTTTGTATCATTGAGGGCAATTGCTAAAGCGTTTGTTTTTAAGTTTTTTTCTCTTCGGAGTAGGTTATTTCAATGTTCATCCATAATGTGGATTTTGTGTTTTCACTATTACCTTAGTATACAATGAAAATGGATCAGTGTACCCAACAGATCAGTGATGAAGAAATGCTCCGACAACAGAAATATTGGCGATCCTGTTTCGGACGTTATTATAACGTTAAATAACAACATTTTTACTCATCAATGGAGACAATTTTGATGATGAAACGTGTGTTGATCAGAATCTAGCGGAAGAAATGTTCTTGCAATATAAATGAGGAGTTTTTGAATGACTGTTGGGCCAATTGTACACCTCTTCTTTACATCTAGCCCTGGCATTTGACAGCTCGATGAATTCCTAGATCTTCATTAGGTTCACAACATGATTCTGAGCAACATCCTGGTTCAAAAAGGGCTTAATTAATGTGTAATTATACTCGTTTTAACAATACTTCGTGTAAAAAATCCTAATGCCTCAATTTTCTAACTGGTCTTGTTCTCAAGCTAGAGCAAAAATTTAAATTCTATCAATGCTGGTTCACGTGTAAGTAGTAAAAAAGGCTTTTGTGCTAAAAGTATTCAGTCAAACTATTTTTAACACTCATTTTTTAACATTCTTCAACACCCGAGATGCCTATATAAAGGTCGAAAGATACTACATCCATTAAAACCTAATTCTAATCTAATAATTTTGATACGGACAGTTCAAAGATTGGTTTAAATACTTGCCGTAGAACGTGTTCTCGCGTTTTAAAAGGGAGCTGTGTGCTAACTTGCTAAGGACACCGGCTGTGTTTGTGGAAGGAGGAGTGTTTGAGTTTACAATTGCTCGGTCTGATTCCGATGCTGGCTTAGATATTAACAGAAGACTGATCATGCTACACTCGTGACTCTTGTGAAGACACGTAGATGAGTAGGTATTCACAGACAGGATCGTAGCCAGAAATATATTTCGCGCGAGACAAAGGTTTCTTGTCTACAATAATTAATATAAATTTTATACCTTAAAAATTATTTTAGAAATGTACAATTGTTTATTTAACGTCGGCCATTTGTTATCAAATGCTAAATTAACTGTAGCTTATATTCAATAAATTATTTTAATGACTCGCAACAAGCATTTTTAGTTCAATTTAGGCAAAAATTCTGGGGCCATTACAGTTAGTTTCCAGAGGACTTACTGTGGATGTGACACAACACCCTGTCCACCCTATCTGTTTCGTATGGCGGTACATTGTTTATTAGGCAAAGCTCGTAGCAAAACGTATTCAGCGAGTGCGGAGTGACTCCAGATTCATACAAAAGTATAACCTAGCAAAGCAATTCCCAATAACTTTACACACCACAGACGGCAAAAATACTATGGTTTACATTTCGGTTATCAGCTTTTATTCTAATATTTAATTATCAAGTCTTCAATATGTTCGCAAGAGTGATAGCAGAGAGAATACTTTATCATTATATACTACTACAAGTGTCTCAATAATATCTTTAAAGTTTCTCAATTAAATAGAATTGCGAAAAGTTATAAAAGGCGCATGGTCGGAGCTTTTCATACATACACTACACCCTTTATTTCAAATGACGACTCTTAAAAAAATCTGTGGAAATGTAGAGCAACGTGATTGTTTTGTATTCGCTATGCAAATAGAAATTCTTGGTGGGAGCAAATACAAATTCATTTAAGCGTCGGAAAATCAATTTTGTCCTAGAAGTAAAAATTACAATAATAAGTCCTTAAGGATCATCACTAAGTCTGGTATTATGGAACATAGTAAGGCACAAAATCCTATGGGACCTAGAGGATGAAAATATAAGCTGTGTGGGCCTATGCAGACGACCTGGTAATAGTAGTGGAGGAAGATTCGAGGAGTAAGCTACAAAAGAAAACACAAAGGATAGTAAATAAATGTATCGAGATTTGTGACAGAGGACTGAGATTGTCAGAATTAAAAACGAGACTATTATGGTTTGGTAATAAGCAGCAAAAGAAGAGGGATTTCTCCATAAAGATATATGGAAGGAAAATTCAATTAGTGCAATCCATGCGGAACGTCAGGACGTTTTACGGCGTATAAATAAGATAGAGACAGAAGGATGTGCATGTGGTGCAGGAAAGGAATCAACAGACCGCGTAATGTGGGACTGTCCATTATGTGGCCCAGAGAGAGCGGCGTTCATACGGAGCCATAACCGGTTGGATATATTAACACCTAATGCAAAACATAACCTAATAGAGACGGAACAAAAATTTGACTTACTACAGGAGTACACATGGAAGATATCAGAGATCAAAAAACTGTTAGATACGTAAAGATAAGCTCACGCCTCCTTGGCGGGGACGGGTAACGCCACAACGGTGGATGTTGCGCTGACAAAAGATAAAAAACAAATGATAAGTAATTAAAAAGAACAAGTGCTTTGTTTTGCACTGCAACGAAGGCGAGGAAGCAGAATGCTGAATGTAAAAATTAAATAAATAAATAAATAAATAATACTTTGTAATACCCATCCGCTCTGATCCACTTGAAACAATTTTATAGAAGCTTATAATACAAAAAAGAAGATTTCATCTTAACAAAAATAATTTAAAAGACAAACAAGGAAATTAGATAACATCGAAAGCGTAGGCATTCCTAGTCAGAGCCAGATCCTGGGGAAAATGCGAATATTCACAAGGTAGCATTGTTCTGGAAAACTTAAAATATGATTCCACACAGAGTTAATATTAAATTAAATATATTAATTTCGTTTCAGATGTTTTATTTCCAAAATGCAATATAACTCCATTTCTTGTAGAAAAATATGTCTGTTGCAGCAGAATATTGTCTTCACACTCATATGAAGTTTTAAGAGTTGGTCCACCTTTGCAAATCCAGACTGTGTCATCAATATTGCGAAGTGCAAAGTTCTTCATGATATTTTCAACTTTAATATCATGTCCCTGAAATCAATATAGTAAATTGTAGTAGTTATATCTTCAACATTTAAGGAATGGGGAATATCCAATAACGTTGATTCATATTATTAATATGTGAAATGAAAATCATCTTCAATTGAAAACTGTTATTACCTCAGCCACGCGTGTGGAATTAAGTACATTTCAATCCAGGGCGCAGTTCGTACACAGCCATGAAAGTTGTGTGGGTCACATTCGTCGTCGACATTTTATTAAGTTTCATAATCATAGATACTTTCTGAGAATAAAAATTAAAATATATAAATTAATTTGACTGAGAAGAATAAATCTACAAATAGGCAAATAACCTCACCGTTAAATCGTCATGCACATACATTGGTCCATTATAATACTATTATTTTCTTTCGCAATGTAATAATCTAGATGTTTTATTTCCAATGAGATTTTTTAGATTCTTTGCGAAATTATCCTTCAGTCCTGTCTTATAAACTTCGTTCTGTAGCGCAACTTCTTCCAAGAACTTTTGCTCGTCAATCTCATGCAATCGAGCAGCCCACAATTCGTCATAACCAAGGGAATGCATCTCCCCAGTTTCACTAAAGCATTATTTATGCAGTAAGAAGGAGTAGGAGGATTTGTAGTTATAGACTAAAATGTTAGCTATAGCTCATTTTTTTGTCATATCAGTCAGAACGGAGTATCAGTGCATCAGCCAGAACAGAGTGTGAAGAACCGAAAAATTATTCGATCACGAGATTTTGTCAAAATATCCGTTTTGGTGGTTACTGATTCCCAAAAAATTGTTTTTTAAAGAACGACCGTGTCCGACAAAAATAACTTTTATCTTCGCGTCTTTTCTTGTTCGTAGTAGAGAAAAAATTGTAAATGAGAAAAAAATCGATCGTGAGGTCTTTACGGAAATATTCATATTTTCATATACGTAGTATATAGAAAGTATTGTAATGGCGAAAAAATTCGAGAACGAGATTTTTACGAATAAGTCCGTTTGGAATATATTTGGAAGGCCCTTATGCGAAAAAGTGGTTTTAGGCTGGACGTCCGTCCAGTCCAGCCATCTGCGCGCAGTACTCCCGACCAAATGAAAAAATTAATTTTATTCTTTTCGTATTTATGGTAAAATTTACTTCTGATCGATGCACGTGCTTTCAAGTTTCTTTTTACTTTAACACAAAGGGCACTTCACATGAAGGTCAAAGTATAGTTTTGAATATTTTTCAAATACTGGTCCAACATTTTGGTTAAATATTTTGTATGCAAAGTGGAATTATGATATATTACAACCGCATTAGCGGTATTTCACACGTTTGGTATAGACGCACATAAATAATTTATGTCTGCTGTACATACTTATTTCTTTACTATTCCAAGAATCTTGAATATTATTTAACATTGTATATGGGTGAAGTAGAGGTAGACTACACTTTTAGTAAACTGAAATGTAAGATATGATAATAATAACATACATAGCAGGACCAAAAACGCACTTAAGAGACGAAAATATACCAACTCCTAAATACAACAAAATTACGTTTACGTAACACTTTAACGATGTTTGTAACATTGAGAAATCGCTAAGTGTCTGCAAATAATATTTTGAATATTTATTTTACTTTCAAATAAAAGACAGTAATGTGTTGAATTATTGACTTTGATCCCAACTAAAATGTTAGTTATAGTTTATTACTTTATCATATACATTTTATTTATATTGTTTTATTTACGAATAAGTAAGTATTCCAAACAAAAATTATTTAAGTGCGTCTATACCAATATTTCAAGCGAAATACCGGAAATGGGGTTGTAATATATACTAATTACACTTTGCATACAAAATATTTAAACAAAATCGTTGGACCAGTTTTTGAAAAATATTCAAAACTGTACTTTGATCTTCTTGTGAAGTGCCCTTTGTGTTAAAGTAAAAATAAAATTGAAAACACGTGCTTAAGTGAGAATGGGAATAAAATTATTTTTTCCATTTGGTCAGGAGTGCTGCGCACAGATGGACTGGACGTCCAGTCAAAAACAACTTTTTCGGAATCAGGAATTTCTAAAACGGATATTTCCATATAATCTTGAAACAACCACGGAACCAAGAGCTTCGGTCTGAAGAAGAAATGTGACACAACAAAAAAATCTTTTTGACTGTCCTCTTGATTGTTCAGGAGAGTTATACACGGTCGTCCACCATATCAAATAGAGAAAAACTCAATTCAAACTCATGAAGGCATTACATTGACTCCCAAGAGTTCGACCATGGTGGCAAAGGATCGAATACTTGAACATAACACTTTCAGGGACTTTGCACAATTTTCACTTCCATGTTAGAGAATTAATTAATATCAGATTTAAATCAAAATTAATCAGATTTAATTCAAAATTATTCATTATGTTACCAAATTAATGTTGCCAAATTGAATGAGTAAACTGATAAATTGAATTTACAAATAAGTTGCATTACTTACAAAAAATAATTCAAATCGTTACATGAAATACCTCATACATGAACTATCTGCATTAATAATGCTCTAGGAATAATTTTGCAACAAAAAATATAACAATGCTTATGATTGTAGTGAAATTGGGGAGATGCATTCCCATGGTTATGACGAATTGTGGGCTGCTCGATTGCGTGAGATTGACGTGCAAAAGTGCTTGGAAGAAGTTGCGCTACAGAACGAAGCTTATAGGACAGGACTGAGAGAAAAATTGACAAATAAGTCAGAAATCTCTAGATAATTACGAAGAAGATAAATTTATTTAAATAGGCAAGTATCTGTTCTTCAGGATTTTACTACACTTTCTTATTTTTAGATTTAATCTATTAACGCAAATTAATTTGTTTCTTTTTATTCACAGAAAACATCCGTGATTATGAAACCTGACAAACTGTCGATGACGGATATAACCTATCCAACTTACATGGCTATGTACGGTCTGCGACCAAGACTGAAAAATACTTTTTACGGGAATTTCTATGCCTCCCACCTGGCTGAGGTACTAACAGTTTTCCATATTTGATGGTTTTTATTGCACAGTTTAATAATTCGTATACATTTTTTTGAATGTAACCCATTTATTAAATATTGGATATATAACTACTACATTATACTATATTGATTTCAGGAAAATGATATTAATGTTGGAAATGTCGAGAAGAACATAACATCTTGCAATATTAATGACACAGTCTGGATTTACAAAGGAGAACCAACTCTAGAACTTCATATGAGTGTGATGACAGTATTCTGCTGCAACAGACATCTTTTTCTGCAAGAAATAGAGTAATGTGTCTTATTGGAAATAAAACATCTGGGAGGAAAATGATGAATTTTATTTGAAGTTATCATTTGGGTAGAGTCATAATTAAGTTTTTCCAGAGCAGCGCGTAGATTCGCGGATCTGGCTCCAGTCTGATAGTCCAATTTCACAAGCTATTTTAAGTTTTTTGTTGCTTTGGTTTATTTTCGTTTGGATGCATCCTCTCGAAGATAATGAGACGAGACAAAATTTATTGAAGTGGATCAGAGCAGATGAGTTTTACGTAGTATTAATCTGTTTTTTTCTTGTAGGATGAAGCTGGTTTTCCCACGCTTCATTAACCATACAGTTTCCTTGCCTGCACTAAAATGTTTGTCAAAAGTAGATCAAACTGTTGGTCAAAAGTAGATAAAAAATACTTCCACAGTTTTCTTTCTAGAAGTTGTAAATTTCTATAAAGTGTCGTATATTAATAAGAAACATCGGCCAATATATCTCTCTCAATTGTGTTTGATTAAAACCTTAATAAGTTGACATTTTATGGAGATAGTTCTGGGAGTATATAATATAATTTAATTCTGACTTTGGTGCTTTCTTGTAATATTTACATGTCTATGTGTTCACAAAGTTCGCTAGAGCAGCATGATCAGTATTGTGCTAGTGTCCACACCATCAGAATGAAACCGAACAATGAGTTAGTTGTTGGTTAAGAAACACGGATTTGTCGAGTCAGTTCAGATATAAACGTTGCATTAAGAATATCATTAAACAATAATTTTCTATTTTGTGAATATTACATGCACGTCCAGATAATCCTAGCCAACACTAAAATTCCTACAGAAGGGATAGAATCTGCGTAACGAAAGCAAGACTTCCCTACTTGAAAATCATCTCCCGAAAAGATCGTTTGATAATGTACTCATAACCTCGTTGATGAAGGCCTCAGACATATTCTCTTAAATGATCACAATAAGTCAGTAAACGTTTTCCAAATAAATATTTTGTGAAGAATTTGATTATGAAGCACATCATTTTTAACCATTGTAAACGATGTTTTTTATATAATCTATGCCCGTCAAGGGAACAATACTTTTTGGAGGGAGTTCTTATTACAAATATTAAATAATAATACAAAAGATATGAATAGTCATATACTTAGCGTATGTATACATTACACACAATTTTATACACAATTACTTGTCCTTTCTCCCGCAACGTTACCTATAGACCAATAAAAGCTTTGAATGGGAAATAATTGGTACAAAGCTACAGAAACACCACTTTCCAAGGTTCATTTCCACAAATGTCTCTAAAAATCCCCCTGGAGATAACTCCGCAGCCTCCCCTTAAAGTTGCAAAATGTAAACATTTACGGAAAACTCATTATCTCTGTTACTAATGATCGGATTGAGCTCAAATATTTTTTTAAAATTTACTTATCATTACATATACTACAATATTAGTAAATTTTCATTTTCGCGTTACATCGAAAATGTTTCCAGAAATTGTAGAAAATATATGAAGAAAATCAGATTTTCACATCAACAATTTTGAATTTTGGTAATATATATATATANTGAATGTATTGGTACAAAGCTTCATGTATTTATGTGAGAAACTAACGTCAAAGAGATGGATGAAAATAAGGTGGTCGGCACATTTGTACCAGGGCACAGTTTTAACTTACATCCATTTGAACTTGTCTACCTGCGCGGCGGAGGGTCATGCTGTGGTTGTGTAGGTGGTAGTCCACTGGGTTTGACAAGCAATATGGGAACGGTTACAAACCATCGTTGGTGTCAAACGTGCGACAATACTGCACTTAATATTATGATATATACTAGTTATTTCTCTAGCTTTTCAACGCCATATTTATATTTCCTTCACCGTATTAAAATCTAACATATGAATATAAACATTCTTACAAATATAAACACTATATTGCTAATTATACGACAAGAATATATTTTAAAATATTTTGATTTTTCTTTTCCTAGAAACACTCTTTATTCCTTGATTCAAAAAATTTTAAACCTAACAATAATTGTTCTTATTTTCAATTTTTTTTTCTGGTTTTGATACTCCAAGTACCATTTCCTGCATTATAAAATAGTGCTAAGAGGAACCAAACAAGAAGATATCCGTACACCATCACTTGAAAATACAAATTCTATAACAATCCACGCCTTTTGGAAATTTCAAAAAATTTGTTTGTTTTTTACCTATATTTTTTACCTATACAAGAGCAACAACCCGTCAAGAAGTTCATGGTTCTATTACTTATTCTCTGCGTTGGTGAATGGGTAAATCAATCGATCAGTCAAATCGGCGTAACATGTACAGAAAAAAATTCAAACGACGTCCTCAAATTCTGGTCTTCCAAATTATTTTGACAAATAAAACAAATGAAGTCATTTTAATAAAAACAAAATGTAATAAATCCATCTTCATTGTTAGAGATACTCATAAAACAATGAAACTTTTTTTGTGGAAATGGGTGGTAGTATATTTTATTTTTCTATACTATTGTCTGACAAATGACAGCTATATTTAAAAGAATTATTTCCCAGAAATCCAGACGCAAGAGGGTGTTAAGGGGCCAAAAATTTCCTAATACGTTGCTGTGATTAATAAAATAGCAATCAACAGAATAAGAAAGAGTGTATCTTCCTTACAGAGTAAGTAAAAACAAAACATAAGGGAAAGCCTGTTAGGTTTATATTATGTTTTTCACCTTTTGAAGAAAATAAAATTTTCAAATCCATTCCCTTTTTTTGCGCAAAATTACAACAGATTTGGACAAATGTTTCAAAAATAACAAAAAAAAGATAAAAAGGGAACTCTCTTAGAACAAAAGTGATTCAACACCTAAGACCATATTAACAAAATGGGCTCAATTAATGTACATGTAAATATTAAACATTGGCTCGTCAGAAAGGTGAGAAATTCTGTATTTGATGGAATGTAAGATAAAAAACTGTTCAACGGAGGCAAACTCTAAAAATTAAATAGATATCCTGCCATTGAGTCCTTGAACGACCAGACATATTTGAGATCAGCTGTTATTCGCTAAGTCTATTTAAATTAATCTTAATAGGGTTCATTGCATTTATTTTCGTAATTAGATGGTGCAGTCTGAGAGAGCCATAGTTGCGAGCAACCACTGTGTGAAATCCACGAAGATATGATGCTGGATATCAGTTATATGTGTTAGTTAGATTTAGATTATCAGTCCTGGAATAATGCTGGATACCGTCAGTCGCGTAAATTAATGATTCATCTCACTTTGTTCCTACTGAAGAAAACGAAAGCTCATGGTAAAGGATTTTCTTCAAGTTACTGCGAATGAAATATGATTCTCTCCTTTAGCCTTCAAACAGCACTTTAACAAATTTTTCGCATTCCTTATGTGTATTCCTTGTCCAATCCTGCGGACTACCATCTACTCCGCCGCACAGGTAGATAAATTCAAATGGGTGTAAGTTAAACTGTGCCTAGGAGCAAATGGGTGCAACTCGAAAGTAAGAAGGTGAAGCATGCGTTATGGCCATCTAAGCACCACGTGCACTGTCAGAGTGCGCGTGGTAGCTGAAAAAGCGTGGCATATTGATATACAAGCTTGTCCTTTGGTACAATTAGTTTTTGGAAAAATTTAAGCAATTTGACCCGCAGGTCACTAAAATTCTGGATTCGTTCACCATTTTAGGGATTGTTTTCCAAAATTTACTTAATAATATTTCGTACCTATGCCAAAAATAAATCAGAAGTCGAAATTGCATTTAAACAAACTTGAACACTTTTTGAGCAGCTTTGTTCTATTTTTCTTCAGTTTTAAGTCTCGCAATCATGGAAAAAACGTTTTAGTAACTGATAATACACGAGAACATCGGAAAACATCAAAGTCCACGCTTGCGTGAGAAAAAACTTGAAGGAATTCAATTGAACAGACTTGAACAATTTCGAACACAATTTCAGTGTCGAAACGTAACCACGCGAAGAATCTTTTCCGAATAAAGTAAGGTCATTAAAACCTAATATAAAGTGAAGGTGAAATTTAAGGTATATTCTATGAAACAACATTTAAAATATAATAATTAAAAACATTATTATTTTTCGTGGCTCCTTTCATTTCTATTTCAGAAGGCGTCATTCTCGGATCCAACTGTGGATACCTGAAAGAAAACAAAAGCAGATAACGAGAAAATACGTTTACCATTACTTCTTGTTGACTGAACTGGAATTCAAATTTTACGTACATGCATATGTTATGCTTATGTACATACTCTTTGTGTGTGCATTTTCCGAGGCAGCCGGTAAACCATGGAAACTTCGCTGCCCAGCCTTGAAGTACAAACATCTCATGGTACCGCACGGTGTTCTGCAACCACATTTGGCGTTTATTTAACGGTAAGCTTCCCAGATCTACCGTAATTCTGTTCCACCTGGAGTAGGAATTTTCTTCTAGCACCACATGTGTGGAGAGGGTATATTGGAGTCAAAAATGGAGTCCACATTGCCCCTTATTTGTCCAGTCTTGTATGCTGCCCGCAATTCTTTACGATGTTCAGCTTCGAGAGGTGGAAGGAAATGCAGTTTATGCTCCTATTCAAATCGAAGTCAACATAGTTCAAAAAGTGTTCCAGTTCACGTTTACGTGCAATTCTGACTCGAAAGGTACTCTGGAAAAGAAATCTTAACTGATTAACTGATATTAAAACTAAAGCGAAAGGAGCACAACCAAAGAAATAGTCGCCAGAAAAATAAAATCTCCCAGAATGTATGTCAACAAAGAAAGTTAAAATAAAACAATATAAAAATATAAAGAAATTGCACCTTGCCATATTAATTGCAGAAAACAAAACCTAAGATTTTTGCAATAAATAATAAAACAGTTTTGAACCTACGTCTCATTTTATAGGTCAAATAGGTTGAACCTACAAATCGCTAATTTGACTTTTTGTCTGGGATCAATACCGGAGTCACTAAATCACAAAAACATGAAAAATCGTAAATTTTGTATTTGAGATCTTATTGCAAAAAAATTGACCACCTCTACGATGTTTCCAAAGACGTGTAAGGTCTTATATTTTTGTATTTTACACGATACAACTACGCTCTACCTTCTTAAATTTTTTTCGACTTAAACATTGAGTCTATTTCCCTTTGCCTGGTCTAACTATAGTAGCTGCCAGGCGAGAGCGCGATTATGTTGCGCGACTACTAACCACTGTTTCTGGAATATTCTGGTGGCAGGAATCACGCGCTTTGCTTACGAGAATTTCACGAACCTCAAATATTATTAGTGTTACAATATTGTTTCAATTTAAACGGTATAATTAAGTATTTGCAGTTTTTAACACATCATAATTCATGAATTTCTATTACAATTATTATGTTTAATATAAAACAGAATATATAACATTATTGAATGATTCATAAATGGTTACATGCTTGACTAGCGCCTAGCATACTACATTGAGAAGTATTATGAAAGCGTAAAACGCTAGTCCATCGTATAATCATTAATTTTTATATTTAAATTTTTTAATGAATTTTAAATCATTACAGCCATTTGAACATTAATTTGTGTATAATGAAGTAAAAAATCTTCCACAGGATAATTTTCTTATTAAAATAAAACAATATGTATGAAGAATATGCGTTCTCTGTTTGCGTAAAGAATGCACACAAGTACTTTCTGTGTTTGCTATTAATTTAATTAGTAGTAAAATAATTTAAAAAATCACATATGCGATTTTAAATTTTTTGTATGTTGTTTTCAAATGTAAAAATACTTTAAAGTTTATAATTTTATGATTTGATAATAATGTTAATTAAAAATAAGAGTTTTCCATTTTATTTTTGATGAGAACATGATGAAAGAAATTTCGAAAATGCATTTTTTTCATAGGGCTCACACGATAGATTTTTTCGAAAACATTGAAACAAATACAAAACTATTTCCTTAGAGTATTCCTATAAAAATTCACAATAACCTAGCGCAAAAAGTGTATCAATTGGCAGCCCTGAGCAAGAAGAAAATAAAGAAAGAAAAAAAGGAAGAATTTTTTTTTTGAAGAGTGTTGTTCAATCGCAACATCATTGTACAGAGCACTTTCCTCACTCTTCCCAACTCGTGCAACCCTGAAACGATATTTACGTTCAGCGGTGACACGTGACTGTATCTCAGAGCGGTACGTGAGGATGTTTAAATATTCATGGAAACACGACAAGGACTTAACACATGAACTCTCTCCTTTCCCAGGCCATTTTGTTTTGTCCTTTGCTGGCGCCCTTTGACGTAGTTGTCGGGACGAAACTCATTTCTCTGGTCGATTAATCAGACCGAACTTCGCCACAGAAAGCGATTGCTCAGAACCTGCTGCAATATTCAAGCGGGTGACAGCTGAAATGTGCTGACCGTTACTTACAGGCACCGTTGAGGGGGAACGCGGATAACTCTTATTTGAATCACTATTACTCATTTATCTCGACCTCAAGTAACTGGAGAGTATTAAATACTTAAAAGTTTTATTCATGCATACTGCAAAGCGAAACATTAAAAGTGATAAGATAACGTAAATGCTTGAAGTGTTTTGTACCCACAACGTATTACAATATAGCTCTGGTTGTTTTTACTGTTTTTAACCATACAAATATATAAATGCGTAGCGCGAAAATGTGTCTGTCTGTTTGCTACCTGATCACGACTAAACCACGGAACTGATCGTGATGAAATTCGGCAAAGAGATAAATTAGATGTCCTGGATGAACATAGGCTAACTTTTATTTTAAGTATATGTGATAAGAAAGATAGAAAGGGTTTTTGACAATACATGTCGATTTAAATTGGGAATAAAGAGAGTTATATTTGCTTATGTTGCCTAAACGGTTCAAGATAGGTGACAACTATGAATGGCAATATTGTTTGCCTTAAAAAAGTTCTACAAAAAAGTCCGCGACTGCATATGTCTATCTACAAAAATGTATCTAAATTATTGATGAAACATTATTAAAAATACGAGTAGAAGTGTTAAAATACTTCAATTTAAGAGGGTAATTTAAGAAGGAAAAAAGCATTCATCATCAAATTTAATGGATAATTTGTTTTGTACATATAACAAACATAAAAACGTCTCTAAATAGAAGAATTTTGAAGAATAGTTTAGTTTTTACAAACTTTAATGAAATGGTGCAGCCAAGTCATGCCTCGGAAGCGCGTCTCCCACGAGATGGTGTAGTGCATATACTCAAGTTTTTTTATTAAATTTGTAGTATTATGAATTTAAAGAAATAGGATACTGTACATGATTTAAAAAACCAGTTAGTAAAAGTATTTTGACTTCGCAATATAGGTATATTTTATTAAAAGGAAATGACTATAAGAAAAATCCCGGCAACGCTGGGTAATCAGCTAGTAATAATTACATTCATTATTATGAGAGCAATCATTGTAAAATCAGAAACATTAAAATGTACTTTAAAAAAAATTGATTTGTCTGTTTATCAGTTAAATATCTAACTCGAGAGAACTGTATGTGAAGAGAAATTTATTCCTAAAGACTCGGTGTGTGTTATGGAGAGTAAATATTCATGCTATCCATTATTGTGCGAATGACGAAGAAGGAGAAGCTCTCAAAAGGGTATGCATAAGGGGCTGGGCGAGCTAGCGACGGTGATAAACACTCCAAGTGACACCTGAATGAAGGCTTTGAGAGCAAAGCGGAAGCAATGGCGTCCGTTGACCAGCAAGCAGAGTGGGAGACGGTGGAGTCCTAAGTTGACACTTGAGCGTTGGTTACTGGTATCCATGGCAACGTATAGGGTCAATGTGTATGGTCAATTGGAGGAATGCTTTTTTTTTTTTGTGGGACTTTGGGCTCGTCAACGGCAAGGTCATAAGAGCCCTTAATACTTTTATTAAGGCAGCACTTGCGTAGGTAAAATTAAATATCTAAAGTATTTGAAATCAGCATAAATAAACAGAGTAACATGTTTTCGTTTTCAAAAACACACTTCACAGGACATTGAAATGATATAATTGCAATTATAATTGACGGTGTAGTACATTGCGTCGTATGGAGGAACACTTATTTTAAAAAATAATAATAATAATTTAAATCATGAAAATGATCGAAGTTTACTTTGATTTGTAGTAAATTTTCCGTAGAATTTATTACATCACTTTTATTTGTATGTCACAGGACGTTATAATAATAATAATAATAATAATAATAATAATAATAATAATAATAAATTTATTGTCAAAAAACAGTACAAACTGCGTATGACCACGTGGAGGGAAAAAAAAACTAATTTACTCTCCGGAAGCAAGCAAGGGACCATCCCATCAATTCCGATCAAGGGCCCTAAGGCAGAGGCGGATTCAAAAAATTCAGCAAAAATTCCTAGATAAGATAAAAAGTTAGCTGTTAAAAAGTTAGTTACAAAAATATATTTCACTTTTTCGGAGGTGTGATGCGTAATTCACGAAACTGTTGTGCTCGGCTAATACACGCTTTTCCTAAATATAGTTTGAACTAAATTATTAACTGCTAGACACATATTAAATCATGTTTTCCTTCTTTACTAGTCATATTGTTGTGTTTTAAAACAATTACAGCAAAAATAAAGAAAACAATTGCATATCTGAGTGATTTAAGTAAATCGGAGCGCTAGTCCCACCTTAACAACTAACCGAGAATCCGTATCATTGCTCGCGCAAAATTTGTAAATCTTATACAATGTATTGATGGTGTTTGTGAAATTTTATTGGCGTGTTCAAAAACAAAACTAATATTTCTTGTCTCGACAATCTTGAGTATATTGACAGAGTTAACTCACTTGCCATCTTTTTTTGTCCGGAGAACGATTCTAAAGATGACTTCTATGCAGTCGAAAGTTAAATCCATTAATAAATACAAGGTGGGCGAGATAAGCAATGTTAGATTTATCCTTGTGCAGATATATTTTTTCTAAAACCGCCATTGCTATGTAGTTAACATCTTTTTAACTCACGTTGGTTTATTTAAAACGGTTTGGAAAGGGAACTGGTGAGATATGTATGTGTGGCAGTGCTCCCGAAACGGTTGAGCAGGTATTATGAGAATGTAAGTGTTATATCGAAGAAAGGGTGAAATATCTGAGGGAGGTGAAGAGAACGTTATTGGTAACGGATTCACATTCTATGAGATATACTAATTATACGAAGTATTTCGCTCCTTTATAGATGGGGTATATGATATTTAAGAAGTACTGAGAATACATGTAGTGGAGCACCTACGCTGGACTATTGATAAGGTAAACTCCAAGACATTAGGTTGCAGAAAGAGCACAAAGAGTTTATGAGATGATAGTCATGTAATGTCTCTAATGATATAAACATGACAGCATAAAAAAATAAATTAAAAAATGTTGGTTCGTTGGTAGCAGTGATGTGAAATACACGAGTACAGTACATTAATATCCTTCATTTCCCGTTTTCACTGATATATCACATGAGAAGGGGGTTGCTTCTGAAACAACTAATTGATGAAGAATGGTATTTATTTGAGAAAATAGTCAACTTTATTGAGTTATGTTATCCTTTTTTTTCTTCTGAATCATCATTTTTTTTAGTTAAAATTTTCAACTCGTACTCTCCAAAAAAGGATGTGAAACATAAAAATATATTCTACGGTCATTTGTTTATAAACATGTATGGAATATTCATAACTCAACAACATGTTATGCTTGCAGTATGGAACATCTTAATCCGGTGTCACATCGAACGAGTTGTTTTAAAAAATTGCACGCATAAACTACTAACAGTACGAAACTTTCACGGTCGTGTTTCTTAGAGATGGAGTTTCATTTTGATGAGTCATCAGTGTTTGAAGTCAGAATTAAACATACAAGAGTGGACTGTTAATATTTTATATTATGTCAATATTATATGCAGCACTCATTGCAATACTACACTGTACTCGATAATATTACTACACTACAATACTACTACACTTACAATATACACTGAATATGAATACATTACAATATACTCCACAATATTTTTAAACACAATTGGTGAAAACTATACAACAAAATATATTTTTATAGTATACATGATGTTTTATTTTTAATGAGCAAATTTGACCACCTGAGGTGAGGTCACAGACTATGGTCCCTAGTATATTTGAGTATTGTGTGCTTCTCTAATGGGTATCATAAAATTATCCCCGTTATTACAACAAGTTATAGTACAAATTATAGTATGTTTTATATTTCATTTCCCATCCAGTGAAATTCCACATATATCTCAGAGCCCGAAATATACGAATTTCCTGTAAATTTATTTCTGAGTAATCAATACATATTTAATGTACATTACTATAACTAATGATACTTCAATGAAAAATATAGGCATAAAAGTGTTAAATTATAAATAATATTCTGTGAGTCAGATAATTATTGTTTTTTCTCTGTATAAATTTTTTGACGATGTTATATTATCATTTTTACAACAATCTTTTTGGACATTATCGACTTTACCTGTTTACATCCTCACAACAGGAGTATTTCCGTTTTTCAACGTTTCGGACGTTCTGTTAACGTCCGCCTTCAGGCGTCCGGCAGCACCGGTATTCGAACCAGGGTACCTCGGTTCTTAAGGTGAGGACGTTACCATTGGGTCACTGCAATAGGGTCGCAGTATCCTGAAGATTGGTCAAGAAATAAACATTTATTCAGAATTTCTCAAGTTTGATGCTCTGTGGGGTTATGAAATGTATTTCCACGAAATCCCCATGAATTGTAACGACCCACTTTGATCAATAAATTTGATATAAGGACAGAAAACTTGTTTTTCAAATTTCGTTTTTTACTTGATTTTGTTCGAAATCAATAAACGCGATCCCTTTACTGTTATCCCACGTAGAAAATGCGAGTCGTAATGACGTCGTTACAAAGTCATCATAGTCGTGGCGACGTCGTAAAAAAACGTCGTGAAGACGTTGCCAACGCGTACACATTTAACTTCGTTTCTACGTCGGAGAACGGCGTCTTCATGACGTCGTAAGAAACGCTTATTCGACGTCTGGTAACGACTTTCTTGAATATTACAACTTTTATGGATATTGTCCATCGTCTTACCTTCTTCTATAATATTCTATGGCTTGTGACACACATTCTTAACGTTCTGAACGTTGTTTTACAAAGACCTCTGTCTTTCAAAGACCGACTACGGCGTGACTGGAAACAACGTCCTTTTTATCTCAAGGCAAGCACGCTAGCACTGAGCTACTGCAACATAGATATAAAAGTTTAGTTTATATCTTCTTGTATTGCTCTGTATTACTATTTGTACCATGAATAGTAAACAAGCAAAATAGTAATCTCCGTAAGCAAATAAAAGATTGGATGTTTTCGGAAAAATGAATTATTGGCGAAAAATGCACCCAAGTAGAGTTCCAACTTCCACTACCAGATGGCAGTGAAAGTGGGAACGTCGAAATTGCGAATGTGGTTCCGACCATCCAAAGAGAAATGGATCACAATTAACGGGAGCGGACACTCATGCACTATAATAATAATAATAATAGACATATAATAATAAAAGGCATATAATAATAATAGACATATAATAATAAAAGGCATATAATAATAATAGACATATAATAATAATAGTGAATAATAATATTTATTAACATAACTGAGATGTCTCAAGGTCGTATAACGGAGTCATCTCAACGTAGATATTCGACTCGATCTCGTCGTCGAAACAACGTAGTTTATTTTTGTCGTCTCGACGTCGCATAATAACGTTGTCTTGACTTCAAATTTCGGGAAATACGACGTCGGGACGGCGTCGTTTATTCGAAGTCGTCCATCGACTAGATATCGACGTCGAAATCCATCCAAATGTCATCTCAACTTCGGCGATTTCTGCGTGGGATATGTCCGGTTCAATTAAAACTTGTATAATATTTAAAAAATGGTGTTTTCCCACTTAATTTATTAATGTATTATGCCAATTAACGTAGTACTAGCGTAAGTAGAATAAAATCACAAAATATATGGAATAGAAATAAATAGAGTAACATGTATTTATTATGATTTCAACTTGAAAACATACTTCACCGGTCATTTTATATAAAATAATAGCAATTATAAATGATGGTGTTATACATTGCGTCTCATGGAGAAAACATTTATTTTCGAAAAATGACCAACTTTTAAATCACAAGTGATGAAAGTTTACTTTGATTTGTAGTCAAGTTTCCGTAGTATTTTTTACATCACTTTTATCTATTGGTACCCGATATTGAGAGAGCTATTTAACTTTTTCTGAGGGGAGATGCATAAATCACCAAACCGTTGTGCTCGGCCGCCATGTTTGTACGTTCTCTTATGAATTTCAAACAAGTCATGCGAGCTCCTGAATATTGTTTGTACTATATTATTAACTGAAGGATACAAATTAAGAAATGTTTTTTCTTCGTTATTATTCATATTGTTGTGTTTAAAACAATTAGAATAATAATAAAAAACAATTATATATCTCCGTGATTTGACTACCTTGGAGTAATGGTCCCACCTTAAATCTCACGTTTATGTCGAGTCAAGACGATCAGAGGTGCATTCACGACTGTTGGTTTGTTTTCATGTCCGTTGCTTAGAGACGCTTTAAAACTTCGTAAAACACCTGCTGTCCACCAATCTAGGTAGAATGAAAACATTCAGAAGGTGATTGCTTCATTTTAATATGCGATTTCAATGTCTCCTTTTGAATATTGGGCACAGGAAACCAATATGAGGAAATATTATTCTAAATATTATTGACAGGTATCTTTTGCAGACTATAGCAGATTAGTAAACTTTTTGTGAATCCCATAACAAATGTGTATTTGTCTGTCAGCCATTCATAACCTATGGATTTTGTTCACCATCCCGAACATGACACGATAAAGAAATGGATTGTCTTCCCTATCCCGAAACGACTTTCAGATCCTTCTGAATTTTTAAGGTTTGTTTTGTTAATGTGAAAGTAGATAAAATAAATGATTCTGAAGAGCGTTGGATTAAGTGAGAATATAATTTTTCTAGACAGAATATAGAGCAGATTAAGACAAACATAAAACTAAAAGTAAGTCGCTGATCTGCCGTTATATTTCCTGTCATACAACAGGACATTATTTATTCATGTTTCGTTCGTGAGACGCATCAAATGAGAGTAAACACTTCGACGCGTAGGTTCGTGCGACGTGCACAAAGCAGTGGGTGCGACGAATAGCAAAGCAGCCCTCCGACGTCGTCGCGTCACCATGACACCAAGAAGCGTCAGTGGTCGTCCCGGAGGGTGGCGACCAATCACATGTGGGCGACGATCCATAACCGCCATATCTGAGGGACGCAACGCCATTTTGCGAAGACGGCCAGTCGCCTTCCAGAAGTCGCGAGGTCGGCGAAGGGCTGCGGCTCCGGAGTCTTGCTTTCTGACTCATACGTGGAACTGAAATTTTCTCTTTTCAAGAAATAAGCAAGTGGTTGCTTATTATTTCTTTAATTTACTTTTGTGATTATTCGTCGTATTTGTATGTTAATTTTTGACATATCATAAAGATTTTCTAAGTTAATCATTTAGTTCGGTACTATATTATCTGATGTTTCTAAAAATAATTATATAGAGGAGACAATCATGGGTAAGTTGTATGTATATTGGAAATAAATAAAAATGTATTCTCAGTAAATAATATACGAGACACCTAAAATCACGAACTTGCGACGGTTCATTAATTCTATTTCGTTGCGCAACCATCGCATCACTCAGGTTTGCAATAATTCCATATTTTTGCGACCTTTCCAAGTTTTACTTGTTTTATTGTCCTTATATGACATTGTCGCGCTGAATGAATTACGTAAAATATATCTTTTCATTACCTTATGCTAATACGCCAGTATATACATAGTAATTCCTGTCTGTGCTCAAACTTACTTTCATTTATCTTTTTCTTAGATTATGTTTTGTCGTGGGTTCGTGGAAAATTTGCAAGCATTTTCATATTACCCAACCAATTGTTGTACATACTTCTTATTAAAAGTAAATAAACTCACTCCTGGGATCAGTTCAATTTTTTGTTGAATAGGTTCATTGCTTCTGTCAATAATTTCCAAATTCGTTACGCCAATCCTGGACACAACGGTCTAAAAGACAGAGTAATGAGACCACCGAAAAGTTCTGAATTCCAATGCTCGTGTAATTCTAGCTCGCTGTCATTGTTTACAATTAGTTTCTTATGTTGTTGTGATTTCTTTACTTAGTTGCATGCAATGGTAATAGTTTAGCCAATCAGATGATCTTTTTCTAAAAAAATGTAATATCGGCTGTAGTTACGCGTTGAAGTACCCATAATAAATTGTAATTTAACTTGCAAAAATTGATACAGAATGATATCACACAGACACAGAAAAGGGATAAAAACCGGAAATAAACTGTTGAAAAACCATTCATTAATCTTGGACAAATGTAATACTTTCACATATTTCTGGATTCATTTTCAAAACATTTTTATGAATATAACGTATACTTGTTTATTCCACACATTTTTATTAATAAAACGTTTTCACGTCAGCTCAACGTGCCATAAAAAAGTCATCTTTTCTACAAAAGTAATGATATAAAACATTAATTCGTTTTTCCCATTGATGAAATTAATTCTTATATTCTTATGATGTACTATATGCTGCAGGGTGAATAAGTGTCGTTGAATGGTATTTTAGGGCGGACATTGCCGGTGCCTGTCGCGTGTCGTGTGTGCGGTGATCGTAGTTTCGGGAAGCACTATGGTGTCTTCTGCTGCGACGGTTGTTCCTGCTTCTTCAAGCGTTCAGTTCGCAGACGGGTCACCTACGTGTGCATCGGTAAGAAACTGTCTCCCTTATTTCACCTAAACCAAGTCGCAAAATATTTGCTGGATCATAAAAAGTAACGGTTAAGTATTGCATGAGAAATTAAAAATTCAGCAATATTTTTCTACGCCTACAAACATTTATGTCCGGTGAGATAAAACCTACAAAATCTCTCCACTATTTTTACTATGCATTCCTTGTACAATTCATATTATTATTAACACGTTTGTTAATATATGTGTGTAATATTTGAGAGGTTTTCTTATTTTTAGTTTACTTCAAAATTGATGCATGGAATTGATCAATAGTCTCTTTTTAACCTTCCCGATCACATTTTGCACGTTGGTATCCATTTTTAATGCAATAAAGTTTCATACAATATTTCTATAAATTTTTTACATTTTATGGGAAGCCAAAACCAATATTGTAAGAAGCAAAATTTGTTTGTTTTCCTTGTAAACTGTAATATAGAATAACAAATTAATTTACCGTTAATCATTGCCGTAACTGTATATTGTTTTAATTTGATGATAAGAGCTGGGTGAGGTCCGCGTGAGGTTCGTAAATCGTTGTGACCGTGTTCGTTTCTGATCATCTGAAATGAGTCGCGTCATTCAAATTGATAGACAGACCAGCTTAACTCAATATTTCCGCACTAACAGCAGTCGTATTTTCCCAACAATAGCTTAATTTTAACGAATATGTACGCGCGAACAAAAATATCTATTTCGAAACATTTATCCTCATTAACAGCTATAAATTTCATTATCATGATATAGAATTTATGTTTATTGTTATTTGTTGATATCAGCCAACATGTAATCTGGGCAAATCATTTGCCAATTTCCAGCAAATATTTCGATTTTATTGTTGATGAACCAAGGACAGTCAAATTAGATAGAAAAATGTCCTAGATTAATTTTAATTCCTTTAGTTGCATCTCAATGGAGTTTGCAACAACACCTACTTCTTGGTGCTGTGGTAAAAAGAAATACGAAAATTTCGAACTTTTCTTCCTTTTTTTCCAAAATACAATCAAAACTATAAATCTGGCGTAACATTTTACTCGTGGCGAAATAAAAGTAAATTAAATTATCCTTCGATAAAACGTACGTTTAAATTAAAAAGTAAAATACGTTTAGTAAAAGTTGCCAATAGATAATTTTTCATATTTCTCTCGCTTTGCTCTGCAATATCTCTCCCACAAATTTAATCAATAATATTTACTAAATAAATGATAGAGTATCTAATAAGGATTCAAGTGACAAGACAGTTTTAAAAATTGGTTTGGTCAACTGGTCCTACAATCGGATCCTACTGTCTGTTACCAACTCCAAGAGCTATGGTTTCTAATAGAAATTTTGAAAATCCCAAATATCAATAAAAAGGGTATTTATGTACTTATTTTATACATTCCACAACTTATGGCGAAGTTAAGGTCATGAGGCGTCCTATTTCACCTAACCGTGACTTGGGTGAGGTAATTGGGAACGAGAGATTTTGTGTTACTGGGTACGAACCCACATTCGTCCGAAGAGTGTGGGGGAAACCCCAACTGATTACCTCACCTAGGTCGGTCGAGGGTTTGAAGATGCTAGACCAGCGCTGTCGGAAGGTCTGTTTCAGAGATGAAACGATTGAGTGTTAATCAAATGGTCGCGCTTGTTACCTTCATTTTCTCTCTTAAGTGGTGACCCCGTGATTATAGTCTGACATCTTATAGAAAGTTGAATGTGTGTGTTCTGAAATACGAGACAAGTTATTAAACGAATGCTACAGTGAGTTATCCGTCTTAAACCTGTACAGGTCACGATACACAAAAGTCGAGATTGGATTAAGCGGTTTGGTGAATTAGAGCGGAGGTCAAGTCTGCCTTCGAGATAGTTTGGTTCGTGTATCATACATAGGAAGTCGTTTTGTATAAGAATATGAAACTACAGTTTTCGTAAAACGTTTTTAAGGTTTATGTTCGATAATGTTGTAATCGGACACCGTTGATGGTTTCAACACATCATAAAACTCTCAGCAAGTAAGTGACATATTCGGGGGATCTCCTACAGGGGAAGAAACATATACAGAGTTCCTAGTTATGACTGATCTCAACGTATTAGGGTTACACGTAAAAGAAGACCCTGCTGGAAATAATTTAACGTACAAGCAAATGACATCAGCTCTTTTAGCTAGCAACATAGAAGAAGTAATCGAAGCGACGATGCTCGATCTAACAAATGGTGGAATAACTATAGAAGGATTAGTTTCCAGAATCCTCCCCTTAGCTGGCCAACTTCTCCTTAAACACAGAAAAGAATATTTAGAACATAAATATCATTCTACAATACTTCTGCATTTTGGATTCAAACTATGTTACAAATGTTTCATTTTAGTTAATTTTGTTGCATATTTATCATCCGGAAAAAGTCATAACATATAAACTTTCTTAACAAAATGTGTTTCTGAGCAGGTGTCTAAGACTTGCTATACTGATAACACAATTTGTTTCCCTTAAAAATTTTATTGGTATTCATTTGAAAAATGTAAGTGCTCTTATTTTTATTGGTTTAATAATGAAGATTACAATTTTAAAAGTAAATGCGGAATCGATCCCAAATTTAATATTCTGATCTTTGGTACGAGTAAAACGTGTCCCAGACATACAATATGGCTCTATTTTATATAGTTATTTAGTAACAAAATTTTTAACTGATCCTGAAAATCGATTGCTAGTCGAATACAAACTGGTCAAATTTATCAAAATGAATAATATCTATGTTCCTCTATAGTTGGATATGATCGACTGCATTACAATAATTTTAAGCTTCATTTACCCTAGATCTCTATTTTTGTGTGATATATTTATAGAAATCATGACAATATTTATCATTCCGTTGAGACCGAAGTAAAAAGTACAAGTGCGAGTGCGTTTCTTCTAATAAATTTAAACACCTCACATATAGCTTTCTTTAAATCTTATAGTTTTTTAGGGGCATTTCAAAGGGATCAACATGTTTATACTCCACGTTAATGATTAATACAAATTTAATGCTTTAATATGAAATGTTTAAATATTCCAAATAATGAAGGATATCTTAGTATAGAACAGAATGGTATAGTTGAATTTGTTAGTGCATTTGCTTACTTGCAAATTTGAATTTCCATACATTTTTGAATTTGTTATATCCTTTCCTTCATTTTTTGTTTTTTTGCGTTGGACTACATTACTAAATTAATAAAGGTTCAATAGTTTTATATGAAAATGGTTTTTACATTAAACCGTGAATTTGAAAACATTGCCAGAAAATATCTTAGTGCAGTTAGGTAGTTCATTAATTTATGCCAATAAAATATTTCCATTTATATTAGATATTGAAAAACAATGCTCATCCAAATATTTTATTATTTTGCTCAAATTTGTACAGTTGGGTAGAAACATCCATTCTTTACTTTTAAAAGTAATGGAATATATGACCACCAAAAGTGGTTAGTCGGCAAATTAATTTGATTAAAATACGTTAAAAACTAGTATACATGGATATGGAAATATATTAAAGAGTTATATATTGCGGTTATATTAATGTGAGTATGGTAAAAAGATGTAAATGATGAAACAGTCTATTACAAAATAAAATAATTAAAAAGTTGTGTACGATTAATATATGCATTCTCTAGTTTCAGACAAGTTAAATAACTTAATATTACATTTTGCTTACTCCTTTAACTATTCATGTTATTTTTTAATTTTAGAGACCCCATAACTATAAATGACACCTACGTTACGTTGTTCATAATGGGCTACCAGAGGTTTGAAATGACATCAACACTGCGCTTCATGTAGTTCCGAATAGCAGCAAACATCCCCGACCACCATTTGGTCATTACAATGCGTGACAATGCGAAGCAATGTTCAAAACGATACATGATATCACTTAATGGCATACGTGTACCACTTTAATGAAAGCGACTCTCGTCCATTGACACCACACGTTTACAATCAGCGTGCAAACGGAAGTGTTTACAATTTACACTCACATTTAGCGTCAATGTTTTAAAACAAGGGAAGATGTTGCTTGCCCAAAACCTACTAGCATCATGGCGTAACCACGATGCGTCATCCACGTGACTGCCAACATCTGTCTCGGGGAACTAGGACAACTAATCAGATTTGAGGCTAGGTAGAATGAGGCGATAAATATGCGGGAAATCTTGTTTTTTTCCTTTCATTGATTAAAAAAAATGTTGTTGTAAAATAAATAACATAAAGTATCACTGTCGTAAGGTAGGAAAAGATATTCTCAAAACAATTGGCGGGATATTATGTTACCATGGTAAAATTCAGGGGTGTGTTCATGGCAGTAGCGTTTCGCTGTGAGTCAGAGACTATTACTGTAAAGTATTAAGAAAAATGTAATTTCGGGAAATGCTCTGACGAGAAAAAAATTACTTGTGATATAAAACCTCTCGTGTATTGTCTGAAACCCGAAGGAAGCTGCCATAAACACAAACGATCCGTCATAGCAATCATATTATGCCTCCACGAACTTTTCGTCACGAGTTAAATCTGTTCGCCAATTGGCGAATTTTGACATTAGAAAATTCAATTTTATTCTACTATTTATTGAGATTTGACAAAGTGGTAGGGAGAAAGTCTCCTAAATAAGTATTCAAGTTGAAAGAAAAATCCTGTCCTTGCATGAAATTCCGGATTAAAGCAAGTGGAATGTTGTTACAAGTTAATACTCGA
Source organism: Laupala kohalensis (assembly GCA_002313205.1). NCBI lineage: Eukaryota > Metazoa > Arthropoda > Insecta > Orthoptera > Trigonidiidae > Laupala > Laupala kohalensis. The sequence continues at coordinate 822,183 of NNCF01126876.1, forward strand.
GTGAAAACAGTCATACAGAAAAATGATGGAAACGTTAAGAATCGACTAAATATATTCCATACAATGCCAGAACACTCATACCTCCTCATGTACTTCTTACTTGTTCATTGATTCTGTTACATATATGCATCGGTAATTTAAAATTAGTTTTAACGTCCACTCGTAGAGCCTTATAGAGCTTTCAGTGTTTCTTATCAGCTTATTTGACTAATATCAATTTTAGCAGGAAGTGGAAACTGTCCTGTTGATAAGGCGAGAAGAAATTGGTGTCCTCACTGTAGGCTTCAGAAGTGCTTCCTAGTGAGAATGAACACAGCAGGTAAGATCAAACGCTTAACAAATATGAGATTGTTTAATTGTCTTTAAGAGAAAGAGTTCCATAAATAGCTTGGTTAAATTATCCGTATAGAAATTACGCTCGTGTGCAGTTAATTTCTATTTAAAGAAAAGTTGGAAATCTCTTAGATTGCGGTGAACCTCACCTCCAGGTAACAGATTAATTATGTTATGTTGAATGAACCGAGATTCGAACTCGGGACCTTGAGCTTAGCGCGCTCAGAGGTATTTGGGCAAGTTGAATGAGGATGGAAGACAGGACCGGGAGGCGAACGGGATGGCGCAATCGGTAAGCGCATGAGCGCGCTAAGCTCAAGGTCCCGAGTTCGAATCTCGGTCCCGTCTCTCATTTTCATTCAACATAACATAATTAAAGAAAAGTTGTTAAATTTTGGAGCACAATGCACACATTTTTTGGGAAACATATTGTTTTTTTCTGTATTAATGAATTATTATAATTTATAATCCATTAGGTTACTTTTGAAAGAACGTCACGTAATATTACTTGCATGATCATACTATTAGGATTTTCTATTTCAAAGTAAAATTATGAAAGGAAACTGTTCGAATTTTTGCGACAAGTAAAACACGAAGAGATTCGTTTTGTAAAAGTTGAATGACTGACATCACGCTAGAATAACGAAGATCATAAAACTCGCTTTAGAAATAGTCTGTGTATGTGTGGGGGTGGGGCGAGCATGGAATGCTGCAGACGGGTGCTTGGGTGACGGCAACAATATTAATGATCTTTCGGGAGATGAACTAAAATTAATGCAGCTAAATTAAATATCATAAGGTCATAAATACGCTGGAGTTTTAGTTAATCACCGATTATGGAAGCTGTGAAGAGCTTCTACCAAAGAAAAAGGTTCTTTCATTAAAAAATGAGACGGGATAACATAGGCGTCAAAACGTGTAACATGGTCCATTTTGAAAATGACGCACCAATCAGGAATACGAAGAAAAGTTCGGAAGGACAGGTTAGAATAGAATAGAATATTTAGAATAATTAATAAATTACAAAATTATTTAGAAATACAATAATAATTTAAATTAAAATAATCAATAAACTACAACATTAATTAGAATTACAATAATAATTGAAATTTTAAATAACAAATAAACTTCAAAATAGGTTCTGGGATACGAGCTAGAATATTTGAATGAGGAAACGTCGTTTTTAATAGTGGAAAGTCGTATATTGACTATCTAGATCCCGACGCACCCAACACCCGTGCGGAGTTAGATGCCATGAGCGCACACAATGCACCGCAAATGAGTGTTTCCGTGCAATCGCAAAATCTCTGTGAGGAGATCGTAGGTCGAGTGTCGCAATGTCGTCGCACGGTGATTGTAACTGAGACGACTCCGATGAACGCGATCACCAAAAAGGTGCTCGCTCAAGCAACGTCAAACTTGTGTCACCCTGGCACATCACCGTTGCTCGTTTATCCGAATGTGAGCTCCATGTTGAGGGCAACACAACCACGACCTCATCTTATCCAGACTAGAATGATCTTGGTGAAACCATTTTATTTATGAAGTCAGACATAAACAATTATATAAAGTTAGAGAAAATATTGTATAATGCTTAATAATGTTGTAACAGCAGCAATGTGTCGCACAAATTTATCAGAGAATTCTTGCTCCATGTGGCATGTATATATTTTCTTCTTGAAGAAATTATTCTTTTGGTAACATGATGCGGGTATCTTTTGTATAAAAATAGTTGTAGTACTATATTTGTTTTATTTGCAGCTATTTTTATTCACTGTTAGTATGTGTTGCATGTTAGTTTATAAGTTTTATGAATAAATTGAATTGAATCACGTATTTACGTGTTCCCCCTTGGATAGTGACTTGATTTCACCCCTTCTAGCGAAAGCAGGCATTACCAAAACGAACCCCTGAGATCAGTTTAAATATTTTTCTTTTATAACAAGGAAATACGTAACGGTACGTTACTGCATATTTTTTTAATCCTTTTTTTATAAAAATTACCTCTGTAAATTGACTTTTGAAAAAAAATTGCTTTTTCAAAATGAAAAAGTTTGTAATTAAATTATTACGTGAATATATATAAAAAGTTGATCACAAGCTTTTCGTTGTAAAAATTATTCTTCTTCCTATATTAAATCTTCTTACTATATTAAACGCTCTAAAAGTACATTATCGCTTAGATGCGAGTCAAAAAACACCAAAGAAATATTAATACTCAGCATAATGTTATATCATTTTTTACTGTATATATAAATATATCATTTTACATTGTATAGAAGATCATTCAGTGGATTGGAGCAATGTTATATTAGATCAGGAACCAAATTATTTCAAATGCATCGTTCCGGAAATGATACATCTTACTTTTACTACAAACAATGTGAATTTACAATGGACACAGATAGGTTATATAAAATTTGTAATTGTTTATTTTAATTAATAATAATAAATTTTTTTGTCAAAAACAGTACAAACTGCGTATGACCACGTGGAGGACAACAAACTAATTTACTCCCCGGAATCAAGCAAGGGACCATCCCATCAATTCCGATCAAGGGCCCTAAGGCAGAGGCGGATTCAAAAATTTCAGCAATTATGTTATGTTGAATGAAAATAAGAGGTGGTACTGAGATTCGAACTCGGGACCTTGAGCTTAAAGCGCTCATGCTCTTACCAATTGCGTCATCCCGTTCTCCTCCCAACCTACTCTACCACTAACATTCAACTTGCGAGACCCAAAGACCTCTGAGGTGGTCTCACGGAGACTACGCTCCTCATATGAGGCGACTCCCTTAGGAAGAACTTTGGGTCGTATTATCCAATTCTGGTTTACAAACACATAGAAATCTCTTAAATTGCGGTGAACCTCACCGCCGGGTAACAGATTAATTATATTATGTTGAATGAAAATGGGTCGGGAGGTGAACGGTATGGCGCAATTAGTAAGCGCATGAGCGCCTTTAGCTTAAGGTCCAGAGTCCAAGTCTCAGTCCCGTCTCCCATTTTCATTCAACATAATATTATTACCCGGCGGTGAGAGAATTAATCTGTTACCCGGCGGTGAGGTTCACCGCAATTTAAGAGATTTCTATGTGTTTATTTTAAGTATTAAGAGACATTTTATTAATTCCTTCTTTTTTTCTATAAAATTGTTTTTAGGTATGTATGGTTAGTTTATTTATATGTCGTTTGTTTCATGTTGTCTATATAATTTATTTATTCAGATTATGTATATTGATCTGATGATAATCCAAATAGCGGTCGACACGTTGTGAATGAAATTTACGTACATAAATGTTTGTATATCTGTGGCTTCCAGCAACAACCAGGTAACTGCACTTTTTGAAAAGAAAAGCGAAATATGTCAAAAATGTTTTTTTTGTTGTTAATTTCATTCCTGTTAGTCTAAACGATTCAAAAACATACTATCATCTTCTATCAAGCTGAGAACATTTGCGTACAAACATTTACCAAAAAAAAGTTAACCAGTTAAGGACGTTTAATGGGAGTAAACAGGTAACTCCAATATAAATTTCCTTAAAATGCTTCAAAAAGCAAAAAAAAATTATCAACTTAATAATTTAGATAAATATGGTAAAATAATAAAAATTCGATGAGTTGAGGTAACTATTTTTAACCTCATTTTTATAGTAACAAAAATCATTTACTTTTTACTTTTTTATGGAAAAACATAGTTTTCATCTTAGCTACGAAGTATTACAATAGCGCGTTATATCAAAGTTATATGCCAATATTATAACTGAAAAACATTTTGGAAACTTGAAACCACCGTAACTCGAAAAAAGAAAAAATTCACTTATCTGGTTCTTGCTGGAAGCCACAGATATACTATTCAATATTTCTGGGATAAGAGACAATGATAGATTGTCAATAAGGAACATTAAACTTACTATTGCCGTGTTTTACCTTTATGGTGGAGGCAGCTGTTCAAGAGGAGCGAGGGCCGCGTAAGTCTCGCAAGAGCAAGGGGCCAGTGCGTTCACCTGTGGAAGGAGTCAATGCAGCATCTTTCACTCGCCCTGCCCCCACCGCAGCGCCACCGTTGTCGCCCTCGTGGACTGCAGCACTTCCTCCGCCACCACCCTCGTTGTTGACGCTGCACGCAGAGGGTGCCAGCCCCTTCCGAAGGGTGCTGCCCCGAGCACCTAATGTCCTAGCGCCGCCCCCGCCTCTGCCACCTCCGCCCTTATCTTTGCCTCTGGCACCTGTCGCACTACATGGTAAGTTTTGGAGCATAAATGTGCATACAAAAGACAATGAGTGACTATGGATAAATACTATCATGACTCTCCAGTTATACTTCCATTTTCTTTTTGTGCACGTTCATTTAACTCTACCTATGGATGGTTAAGATTAAATTCACATCTCAAATACATCGTTAAAAAACATGCAAAACATCCGAGGTATTCACATCAGCGGATCACGTTGGTAAGTGTTCCTCAAACCCAATGACAATGTTTTTGATATTATGAAATATTACCAAATTAGAAACAATTTTATAACAAATACACTGCTGTTCTTATATTGATTTTTTAACACTGACTAGGAAATAATATGTCAATTCCGTTGAGTCTATTTTATGTGATTTTTTTTTCGATTCACAAAAAAAACTGTTCTCAATTGTAATTCTCAAATTATGTTTTTGGCACGCACATGCGACGTGAGTTCGAGTTCTTCTTGTTGCATTGAGTTTTAGAACGCATACAATACATTCATCCATCATAACTTGTAATGACCTAGGTGTCAATTTTTCCAGCACTAACAAAAGTTATTTAATGTTATTATCAATTTTTCTAATTCCTCGATTTGTGGTGGATACTGAATAAGAGTTTTAATGAAGGCTTGGCCAATAAAAGCAACTTCTTTATACCTTGCCAACGTTTCCGTCTTTATTTGAAACCTTTTTCAGGACTCGTTAATCCATGATAATCACTTCATAGAAATTTTGAAGTGTGATGTGGTGCAATGTGCTGGGAGGAATACCACAGAGTGAGATGGAGTTTCTTACCAGACCTTCTATGAAGTATTTATCATAGATTAACGAGCTCTGAAAAAGGTTTCAAATAAAGACCGAAACGTTGGCAAGGTATAAAGAAGTAGCATTTATTGACCAAACCGTCATGATTCTATTATAATTCTATTGAATGGCCAAGATCCAGATCATAAGAGTTTTTATACCATAATTTGCAGTTACTTCAGAATGTTATTCTCATTTCATTGTTTGATTATCCCTGATAGGTTTTCGAATTCTGTAAGTCTTTGAATCTGAATAATTAATATTGTCTTTAATTATTATATTACTGGTAAGAAACGAGATTTTCTGCTAAAAACACAGAAGCCCGATGATTTGCAGGGTGGGCCTGGCTGGCACGCGCAGATGCTTCTCTTTGGGTGCTAAGAGCAGCACAATGGCCTCATTCGCTGCCCTCGCGTTTCATCGGCCACACCTCCGCTGGCCCTAACTCCTCAGACGTTGGGTCTTCTGGTATCAGCGCTTTGCAGCTTAGCGAAGCCACCTTTGGCGCCAGCAGACTCTCAGCACCTGACTTTCGCCCCGATAGAGCTGCACTGCTGGCAGATCTTCATAGGAGTGGAGCTCAGCTGTAGATAAATCCGATCAGCTGCAATGAGGCAACACTGAGCATCTCTATTGAAGTGATTTCTCGCGTTTCTTTAACATATGTTTGTAATTTACGAGGGATATCTGTGGGAAAGGGGGATAAAACAGGGTTGGTGGGTCATACAAGGTACACACTGATTTGAGCTTCTGGTGATTCTATCAGCCACCTAGCCAGTGAACTTGCATCTCTACCACTACCCACCATTTCTGCGTGACTTCTGATCGATAGTGAAGTTCCATGTAAATTCAGTGGATTTTCTTTGCAATATTTTCAACTTTGTTAGGATTGACAAAACAAACAGACACAACATTGAAACATTTCGGTTAGTGTCTCAATACTTGCACATTCTTTGCACACTTTCTTTCTTGCATTCTCTCATCTAGTTTGCAAGAAAGGATGTATTTACTTAAGTGTATTTTTTTAGGTCAAACCGTGTAGTACCAAACACAAATTCATTGAAGACTTTCTCACAGGATCTCGAGATACTTCCACATTAAGTTAGTTGACAAATAAAATCTTTCAGAAAACGAGGAAGACATTTTGACGTTAACTCTATACCAAGAGGAACTTGAGCGGAAGTCCTCAGAACCAGCTAAACCTTCAATTAAGATGCACATTTTTGACATTGAGACGGAATAAAAAATACAAAAAAAAACAAACAAAGAAAACAGAAAAAAGAAGTTAAGAAAGAATTTTAGTCAGATTCTGATGAAGAAGAGGAGTGGGTATACGCAGAAAATGAAGCATTTGAATCATGTATAACTTGTGCATTCTTTCAATGTCTTATTCGTGAAATCAGTGTCTGTTGATAAATGAATCCAATACTTTGTGTGCAAAGTGTAGACACAGGAGGAGGGCAATGATCACGAACATTAAATTGTCATGTTTGCAATTTGTCTGTAATATCACAACTAATATTTCATTGAAAGAATGCTTATTTATGTATTATTATGTTCTTTCTTCCTTGTGAGGCATATTCTTTTCTTAAAACATATCTTGTATCTTTTTTCACGATAATTGTATACATTGTTTTCTTCCATCCTTTGAAGAAAAAAAAGAAGTTTGGAAGTTTTCATGTTTTCTATTTTATGTACATTATAACCTCTTAGTGAAGGCCAGAAGCCAATAGTCAACACCCAAATGAATCCTCATAATGCATTATTTACTACATAAAATGAAATCAGTTACTTCAGGGCATAAGAAACTCAATGGAACTCGATTTTTCCTCACTTACTCTACTATCAATAACAAACGTAGAAAATATTACAAACATTTCGAGAATTTCAACATTTGATTTCTCGTGGATGCCACTCTTCACATATGTGAGGATATATTTTATATTTTCAATCATCGTATAAAGGAACTCAAGATTTAACGACATATTTGAGAATTGATTATTTTCTAAAATAAAACCATCCATTAAGACTGCTAGTGCATCACTTTTATTTCAGACATTTTACTTCCATTTGAAAGACAGATTTTAAATAAATTCAGATTATAAACATTTTCTCCAGCAAAAAGATACATCCACAAAATACTTTGAGTGAGAATTTCATTTATATATTTATGAATTTGATGTAGTATGCAATGTGATTTGAATTAAAGGAAGAATAAACACGTATAAATAAAAATTTCTGTGCAAATTTCAAATTTCAAATTTCACATATATTCTTCACAGTGTGATATACTTTCTTGACTCATCAGAAAATTTCCTTGGCGAATAATTCAGCTTGTAAAATTTACACCAAATAACATCCCTTCGATGAATATTGGAATAAGGTTCAGTTAATATTTTGCAAATGGTAACGGTCAAATAGTGGAAATGGTAATTTATTTTCTCCATAAAAATAACAAATATTTACTAGAAAATAACTTTTAACTTAAAAGTAAAAATGCTACCTTTCGACATTTTTATTCACCCTTACGTATTTCAATATACTGATTACGCATTTTATCATACTGGTTAAGTTATTAACATAGATTTCATTTCGTACTAATTTTACTAATTTTTGATTCATGAGTTAATAATAGCATTCGTTTATCTCATTGTCTAAAGAGCACCGACATGGGAGGATGTGATGATACATGATCTATGGTTTGTCAAGGTTGGAATTGGGGTGACAGTTACCCATCCTACCTCATCTCCGTAAAACGGGAAATATAGTGACAATATTTAGATTTAGAAAAGTCGTTAAACTAAATTTTATTTAAATATTTTATTTAAAGAATTAATAGGTGGTTAAATCTATTAGGATCGACGTATATTTTATGAAGTTTCCGCATGACGCGCCTGCAATGTTGGTGGCATCTTCACGAGTTTCAGGGGTAGCGAATAGTCAGTTTAATCAAGAACAGTAGGTATAATTGTTCAGCTTTACCCAAAAGAAATATGTGGTCTCCAGAAACGTATTTTTAATCATGTATTTAATGATATTGCCTCTTAAATAAACATAAATTTGTTTTCAAAAAAAATTAGTAAAACCGAGAAAATTGTCTCTTATTTTTTGTATAAGGGTTTTGTATTTTGTGAAACCTTTTGGTTATTTCCAGACCTAGTTCACTATGTTGTCGTAATTTTTTATTCTTTGGAGAGAAATATGAATATGTTTATTAAGTCAAATTCTTGTCATATGTATTTTTGCAGGTCATTTTGAATGTGTCGTTTTGTAAAAGTCGTATAGAAATACAAAAGTGGACAACATATGCAATGAGAATAAATAGGAAATTTTACAGAATATATTTGTGAAAGTGACCAAACATCTTATTATTAGCAAATTTAAAAACATAATGTTTCTTATTTAACGTGTTGGACGAACTAATATTTTTAACTACAACATTTTATATTCTAACTAAATGATTATCCGACGTTGCCCGGTATTTTTCTCAGGTTAATAATCTTTTACTAGGGAAAAAATAAAATATATATTGTAAGATCAAAATATATTTACTTAATGGTTTTAAAAACATGTATAGCGTCCTAATTTTTCAAATTTTTTAATAATAAAAATTTAATACAAAACCTGACTGCGTACACAACACCGCGCCGTCGAATTTTCGCTTCCGATGCACGACACGGCTGCACCATTTTATTAAAATTGTTGTAAACTCTAAACTATACGTCGCAATTTTACGATTTTAAGACTTTTTTATCTTCGTTAAATGTACTAAATAATTAATTAACTAAATTTGATGATGACTGAATTAAATTACTCTCTTAAATTGAAGTATTTTAACACTTCTATTTTTTTTAAAGTTTTTTCTATAATTTGGGTTAATTTTTGTAGATAGACATACGCTGTCGCGGACGTTTTTGGGGGACTCTATGAGCAAACAATATTGGCATTCATAGTTGTCACGTATTTCTAACCGTTTAAGCAGCGTAAGCAAATACAACACTATTTTTTTCGATTTTATTGTAAAAAAATATTTATATCTTCCTTATCACACGTTTTAAAAATAAAAGTTACCCTATGTTCATCCTGGACATCTAAACCATCTCCTAGCCAAATTTCATCACTATCGTTTCAGTGTTTTAGTCGTGATCAGGTAACAAACAGACTGACACGTTTTTGCTTTAAGCATTTATACATTAATATATTTATGTATTCTAGAATAGGCCAACTAAGGACCACGATAACGAGTGTTAGTAAGGCTCAGTTCTGTGAGAGTTTATTTACTAGACACATAGCGAATTTTTTGGGGAACAGCGTCTAGATAGAATCTAGATTGCTGTATCGGAGTACTGTAACAACGCGGTTGTTAGCCGCAGAGGGTGAACTTTCCAAACGCCACAGCTATATATGAACTGAGACATGGAATTGAAAAGCTACAAATTTTTATTGACCCTTGTAATTGAACCCGGGATGACTTTTAATGACGTCCATTATTCTAAAGAAATAGAGGAAAATAAAGTGATTTGAAGGTTTCTTATTGATCCATTTCTTTTATCTGCTCTCCCTCAGAATACTCGCTATGAACTATTGTTTGATTAGAAATATATCAAGAAGCAACGATGTCCATTAATACTCACACAAAACATAAAAAAATATTAGTAAGTTTGAAGACAAAGGCATTTAAAATGTAAAATAATATTTCGATGGGCACTAAAAAGGCTTTTTACAAATTCATTAATATGACGATATTTACATCCACATTTAATTTAGATCTTTATTAATCATGTTATTGCCCTAATTCAAGCAAGGGAGGAACTACAGAACTGTTAATTCGAGGTTGTTTCAATCAGACGAAGATTTCATTGGAAAGCAGCTCGTTAGTCTTTGAATTAGGTAAGAGAAAGGTTTCACAACATTTTTCTCATTATATTGAAAACGTTTCTTTGCATGATATGAGAAAATATAAGAAAATAAGGAAACAACAATCAGAGAATTAGTATATCTACTACTAAAAAAAATCGACATGTATCACTCCAGAAGTGGGCAGCTTTTATATTATAATTGACTTAGGCTTTAAATGCGACGGAAACGGTAACTTTGCAGTAAAATTATCTTTTTTGAAATTAGAATCATGAAAACATGTTACGTCACTTGATGTATAAAGATATTTTGAGCGAGATATATTGGTGTCTTATCTAAGATATGATCGTTTGACATGAAGAAATATGCAAGTAAATTGTCAGGACGAAGATAACCCCTTATAGACTTTTTCCTTAAAATAAAATTTAAAGATAAAATGATCAGCTACCTTCCTAATTCTGGTGGTGAAGTTTAACCGTTCTCATAATTTCAGGGATACATAAATACATCGCATAATAGATGTCAAAGTGAATACTACAGAAAGAGAGTGACAATTTTATCGTTACGCCAGGGACATAGATTCCGTCATGGGTCGGTCTAACTTCTGTCATCCCTATTCTGTTCCGTGTAAGAGCAGGACTAATGGCTTCAACCTCGCTATATAATAAAATAAATGAACATACGGTGGCAAAAATCGCCACAAGGATGACACACATACAAATTTATAGATGACTTCAACTTTAGTTACAAGGACAAAAACTGGTTTGCACCGTCAGCAACAACCTTACTAATTTTGACTGGACATGGAGACTTTAAATCATATTGGTTCAAATGAGGTTTGGCAGATAATAATAAATGTGACTGTAACGGAGATGAGGACACTGTAGACCATGTGATACATGAATGTAGATACCTGGGTAAGGACAGTGCAATTTGGTACAATATTGCAAGGAACAAGGAGTATATTCAACTACAGATTGAAGGAAGTATATAGGAAACCGAGATCTATCAAAAATTTGAAGATTTCGTATCACAGATTATGATGATACGACAAGCAACAAAACAGAAAATAAACATTAAATATACTAAAGGAGATGATATTCATTTCTAAAGTTTGTGATTTTGATACACATTTTCTAATTATAGGCGCAATTTCTTCAAATCGCCATAACCTTTATATTTTGAAATGAATCGATGTCAAATTTTGTGTGAAGGTTACCCTGTGCGTTTAAGGAGGATACGGTAATATGAAATTTCTGTATCATATCATCAACGCGCAATAATTCATAAGGTGTTTTGGGGTGAAAGGTTTCATAAAAAACACACTTTCAGAGTGTACTTATTTTTCGTGCTGTAGCTCAGAACAATAAGATGAGAAAATCTCAGATCATCGGAAACCACCTCCCTCCATTTTTAGTTCTTCACTTAGAGATGAGTTTCTCATACATTCTAAATCTCCTCAAAAGTATGTGCGTATATGCGAACAAGATCTTAAGTTTACACGACAATTGAGATTAAAACTGTTTAAACATTACTTCATCTTTATAAATTTGTGTGAAAATTTAAATAGTTTGAACTGTCTAATGAAATTTCTTGCTTTGCTATGAAGTACAAGTATAATGTATTGTGAAGCTTTTTGTTGAACTATACTAAATTCAAATGTAATTCTATGGTGAAACAATATGTCAATGAAATTATATGTCGACCAATAATTTCAAATATTCAAGACAAAATGATTTCTTCCCAATATATCATGATCTGTATATCTTTGACAGCATTTGATCCCTACTAATAACTTTTCAGGAAGAGATGGATTTTATACCAATAATCCGTTGTCCTCTCAAAACTAAATACTCAAAGCTCCTTGTTCATTTCCTGGAGTTGCTCCAACAAATCTTTTCTATTACAATAATAATAATAATAATAATAATAATAATAATAATAATAAT
>NNCF01126876.1:839155-859120 GCA_002313205.1 Laupala kohalensis
GTAATAAGGTTGAAGGAGTCGATAAATAAATAAATAAATAAATAAATAAAGTAAATAAATTTATTGTCAAAAAACAGTACAAACTGCGTATGACCACGTGGAGGAAAGAAACTAATTTACTCTCCGGAAGCAAGCAAGGGACCATCCCATCAATTCCGATCAAGGGCCCTAAGGCAGAGGCGGATTCAAAAATTTCAGCAAAANCGGATTCAAAAAATTCAGCAAAAATTCCTAGATAAGATAAAAAGTTAGCTGCGAGTTAAATACTAATAGAATGTTAATGTTTGTAATTTTAAGCAAAAAATTACATGTACAAGTTATTATCGAACTATAGATTATTTTGAGTATAGTGTTTAAAAATCAATAACTGGGTAATGTGCAGAGTTGGATGTACTCAAGAAATCGATATTGAAATCACCACATATTACGATAGATTTAGTAGATTTATGTGCGATATGTTCTAAAACATTTTCGAAGTTCCGAAAAAATATGTCAAGATCTGATTGAGGAGGTCTATAAATACACAAAACAACAATACCGGTGTCGGTCAGTTCAACTGCAGAAATTTCGAACACACTATCTACGCAGAAGTTCTCGTAGCCTGTCAGTGGAGAAGATAAAATATCATTACGAACGTAGATACACGTACCTCCGTGGGGATTTTTGCCTTTAAAATTTTGCCGACAGTAAGAACTTGCTAAATAATAATTAGAAATAGCAGTATCGTTGATGTTGTTAGTTGAAAGCCAATGCTCTGTGAGGCATAGCAAATCGAATCGATTTTCGTGTACCAGAATTTCAATGTCTGTCAATTTGTTTGAAAGGGATTGGACATTATGATGAAATATAATTATTTTATTTTCGCAAAGAGTTTGTGACTCACGAGAAATGGAATCGAAGTTAGATTGTGGAGAGGAATTTGAATTTGTTACAGCTTCTAGTTCCGGATGAAGCCCGCACACAGCACCTGAACGCGATTGTCACCTTCTAGTACCACATCGTACTCCTGAGCGCAAGTTGTAACGGTGTATGGGGGCGACAGGAGGAATAGATGTTGACGTGGGAGATGAGGAAGCAGTAGGTGAAAGAACGGGGACAGGAGAAGAAATGGGTGTGGAGATAGGAAGAGGAAATGGTGATGAGGTAGGAGCAGAGGGAGGTGGAGGAGATGAGGTAGAAGTAGAGGGAGGTGGAGGAGGAGATGAGGTACGTGCAGGAGGAGGTAATGGAGCAGATGGATGATATGAGGTTAGATGTGAAGCTAGGAGAGAACCGAAGTGCTGTTTCCCAGACGGTCTCAGGTGTAAACCGTGCTGGGTAAAGTCCTTGGCAGTCAGGTGTGGTTGCAAATCAAAAAATGTGATTTTTGNTTCTTATAAGTCCTATGCATTAGCTAATGATAAATGTCTAATGACAACTTCAACTACTGAGGAAAAAGAGGTAGTGTATCTGAAACACACTTTGGGAGGGCACTTTGAAGATTTGTAAATAAGCGAACAGATAATATTTGGTATCGCTAAACATTTTCCATAATACTGTAATACACTTTTCACATAAAATAAATTTGGATCTTAGTTTATAAACAGTAAATCGACATTGGCTATAAACAAAAAATCACGAGCGAAAACACAACTGGCTCTCCTGTTTCAATATCAGCGAGAGAAGTTGAAGTTAATTCTACTTCATCCAGAATAATTATACTTTTATGCATGGTCAATGCGAAAACCTACACCACATTCTGTTCGAAAACCTACCCGGACGACACACTGGGACTCCGAAATAACCTCAACGAGTGACTATGTACATTATTTACAATACAAACATTATAATTCATTATCAAAGTTATTTTCTATGTATTTCCAAATTATTTTATTTTCCTAAAATTTTTATTCCATGTAATGTTAAAACAGTGATTAGACGCTACTACATTTTTTAAGTTTTAGTAAATACCTGAACATTCACTCATCTTTGGCAAAAATTCTTTCTCACGGCGAAGTGCAGCTAACTCACTGAAGTTCGAGTAGGCTCGCCAGTCGATTCATTGAAGCGCTCAATTGGTTCTTTTAAAAATACTGCATATTCTTTTAAAAATACTGCAATATAATTATATATTCTGTGAGGTGACATTCACAGTTGTACTAATATAAGCTCAACGTAACTTCTGTACACGGGGCTAGTGAACACCCCATTTCAACACCGCTTCGTGACACAGTGGAGTATATAGAGGAGAAACTAGGACAAAAGAATTTGATGGATTATGGTGGTTTATAGTTTATATGTATATAAACAAATGTCATGTTATGTTTAATGTATTTTTGGTTCGTGAGGTTATATATCAAATCTAGATATACAATTAAAAATAAGCTCTATATAAACATTCTTAACATGAATTATGGACATAACATTTGTTTATACACTTAAAAATGATTTTTCGCCATAATTCATCAAATTCAGTGGATAAAATATTTTTGGCCAGGATTCGCCTCGATATACTCCACTGTGCGGAGACACGAAGAGGTGTTGAGAAACGGCATTCACTAACCCCGTGTACCCAGGGTTACTCCGGGAGTAGTTACTTCCAGCGTAACACCGTGTAACCAGGAATAAAATTTGACAAATAACGGTGTTTTAAGGCTGGCGTAAGTGATCTTGGGGTAATGCTGGAATATTGAGTATAAATAGCAACTTGGCAACGAGGAATCTTGTAAGCTCTGAAATTTTGATTGTTAAATGCAGAATTCCAATAGAGTCAGTGTTTTAGCAAAAAGTAAAAGTTTGTCGTCCTTAAATAAAATAAAAAACTTGATTCTTTACTTTTAAAACGATTCTTATACCTTGTCATAAGATTACGACATAATACCAAATTTTATTTTCAGTAAAATGGCATAGAAACGTTACCAGTTACCTTTGTATGTACTCGTACCTGATATTGTTACAGGTGGCGTAAATGAGCATTTTACGAGTTTATACTTGACAGTAATTGCAAAGAAAGTGTATTGCACTCCAAATGAAGATTATCTTTTTCTTTGTGTACATGTATACAAATTAAATATATTTAATAACAAATGGGTAAATCAAGTGGAGAGCACGCCAGTTATTTTAATATGTGGAAGGTAAAAGTGAAGCAAACTTGAAATTCATACAGAAAATTGCAGATGAGAATCACAGGTAAGAAATTAACAAGGGGTGCAAACTATCAAATGGAAACGAAAACATTGATATTGTTGATAGATTTGTAATGCTTGCGGGTGTTTCCAGCTTCAGTCAGGTGCATTTACTTTAGACATACTGGGTCATTCAAATTATTTAATACTCCAAATACAGAGTATTACACCTCGTGAAGAACTGAAATGGGTTCAAGATTGTCGTTATCGAAAGGACATATGATTTAAAACGTTCATCAATGTAGTGTTACAGTCAAGAAACAATCATTTCACTCAAATCCACTCCTGTGGTAATGTTAATTAAATTTATATAATTAGACGATACTTCTTGAAAATAACTTGAATACAAATGTTTATGAAAAATGTAAATTTTCAGTATTCTATTTGGTTAATTTTTAGAAATAATCAATATATTTTGAACTCAAAAAAATCAATTTCAGTCCATTTTAAAATTACCTTTAGAGATGTGATAACCCTTATGTGATTATTACAATATTAAACAAGTCACAATATTAAATTCTTTGGCATGTTTCACACCTATCGTCATATGCATGATATTTTACATTTCATAACTACCTACAATTACGAGTATTATTCTCAGAGCTTTAAATACATACAGTGCTAAACAAATTCGTACTCTCTAAATGTAGATGATTTTGTGTTAAAGAAAATAAAATACTATTTATTATGAATTCTTTATTTTTGGTCTATGGTATCACTTGATATAAAGGTCAGGTGCAGGTAACGTGGAGAACAATTCTACAAATTTATTATAAAGTTCACATTTCCTTACAGTTACAAATTATTAGCGGATTTCGCTAAAATAATTTCTTAGAAGATTACCTAGAGATTCCCTATAAAATTAAACATCTATCATTGTTTATTTCATCTGTTATTTTCAATAAATACACTTCATGGATTAATCTTGTAAACAAAAATAGGAACATTTTGTATTTATACAATTTACGTAATAAATTGTACAAATACTAACTAGAGTTCAATTTTAATTAATTAACCATGTTTTCTGAATGTGAAATGTAATAAATCAGTTCCCTTGTTCTCAGCTCAAATTTTGTTGAATAAAAAGCACACAAGTAAAGGTTAATGTAAAGTTGATATCAATTATCAAATCAGGAATACAGTAAAAATTTTGATTCCTTGAAAGAATTATCGTTAAATTACTTCGAGGTAATTTACTTTGAGATTGAGTCAGACCTCATCTCTGGTCAAATTTTACTTCCTTCTTAATTTTAGTCAAGGGTATAAATCATTTATATCATACGAAACTTAAAGGTATAATTTATTTATTACATATTCTTTATTCATAAATTTACTGAACTTACTTATTTTTAAAGTTATTTCTCATGAAATAATTTCATCAGATTATTTTTTATTAATAATTAAATAAAAAATTATACTTCAAATTGATTTTCAATATAAAAAAGGAAGAAATATTTAAATTCTTTACATTTCTTAACTATCAATTCCTTGCATTAAATTCAATCTGTTTCAAAATATAAAACATTTAAACGTGTAAAATGTCGACATTGAAAGTTGAATACCAAATATTCTGAATTATCAAATATCCTGAATGTATAATGATTTTTTTTTTTCAAAGAAATAACTTAGTTTTTCATTTGTAAACAGAAGATTTATTTTTCTCAGATTGTCAGGAACATGAAAGATTATATGTAGTTTCACATGAACATATAATCAAAATTTTTAGCTACATTCAGGTATTTCTAAGCAAATGATCTAATCTTGCACATTTAAGTTGTGATCAGATCAGAGAAAATATGAAAAATTAGGATAAAAAACGTTTTGACTGTAAATTACGAAAAAAAGAGAAAACGAATCTTATGTTGTAGATAGCCAAAACAGAATTATTGTCCTGTTGATTTTTTTAAATTGTTAGTCAATGCAACATAGTAACGTAAAACAATTAAACGCTAAACAAGTTATTTTGACTAGTTAACTAAATTTTATTGTTTTAATCTAATTAATATGATAAATTTAGCCCAGAAAGTGAAAAATAAAAACGAGGTAAATTCAAACAAATATATTCGATTTAGAGTTGAAAAGATTCTGAAAATTTGATTTAAATACGTTATCAGTGAGCATCGAAAACACACGCCTATCGTTAAATAGAAAAAAATGAATGTCCTTGGCGCATAATAGTTAAGAGTAAATTCAAACGATACTCCTGAGAAAATTTAAAGTATTCTTCTGAAAACCTGTTAATATGATTGTTACAGTGCACTTCTTTTCACCTTATGCCTTTGATTTTATTTATTTATGTTAATAATTACGCATTTTATTTACATGTTTAAAATCATTTTATAGGAAAATAATATTTCTTCTCTTTCCTGTGGTATTCAAACAACTTTCACTAATGAACCACACATCAGTTTCCAAGATTTTTACACAATGAAAAATGACATCGATTAACAATATACAAATTGAAAGGTGAATATCTTATGTTAGGCCGCTTTTCATACAAAGGGTAAGAGTACTATGCCATACAAACGTACAAACAGTATTTATAAATCACATGTACGACATACATAGGAGAGTAATATTGAAATCAACTCCATATTACTATATATATATATATATAAAATCTATTCCTTTGACATAGTAGCCCAAACACTATCTGTGATTTTCAGCTATCTGGAAGGGTTCTAATGACCTTGCCGTTGACGAGCCCTAAAGCCCCCCACCCCCACCCAAAGAAAAAACTGCATGGAGTTGTTACCATTTCCACAATACTGATCGCCAATAATGTGCGTGCGGAATCTGCCAAAGTTTTATTAATGATTCACCAAAGATGTTTGGAAGGTAGAATATAATTTGCATTATGTGTTTGTTTTAAAAACTTTTTTATATATTACCCGATGATACATCTCTAATTACATTAGGGGAAAACAACAACAAATAGGAGTTCTTATCTTAAGTCATGAGAAAAATTGAAAAACATTCAGGATTATTTCTATCTTATTTTGGCTCCAGGCGTTAACTTTGACCCAAAGTATCGATATTTCTCTCTATTGCTCATATGTTATTCACAATGTACTTTGTAAAGTAAGCAGTCGTACTACAACTACATCCGGGAGTTGGTCTAACCTGGGAACAAGGGACCAAGTATAAAATACTCCTTTCTATTAAGAACGAAATCCATAAAAAACGAACAAATATTAATACATTTATAAACATTCAATGACAATTCCTTGTTACAATACATAGGATTATTATACATTAAAATAGTTCTTTCTGTAAATAGGGGTCTACTTTACCGTTCAAACGGTGCGAAATCAAGTATTTATACACATGTTTCAGTAAAAGAAATATACATTTAAATGTTGATGTACAAAATTCTAACATTGGATATACGATATTATTGTGCTGTTCCTCATATAACAATTTCAAGAATCGATTTCTAGGGCATGGCCATGATGACCACGTTGTGCGCAGGGTTAGGGCGTAGGAAGAAGATGTAGACGGAGAGTTTCCACAGATATTCTGTTTAGTTGACTTACGAACTGACTGTGACTTCAAGACTTGATGATAAATTAACTAAATAGCATGATAAAAAAATTAGTATTTCAAGGGAAAATCTATTTCTCATCATGAAACCGAAAGCTTTAGCCAAATCACTGTTTTACTGATGTCAGTTGCAAAATTAATGTGGAAAAATATTATGTAGAGATCTTTAGTACTTCTTTCTGGTAATATTACATTCTAAAGGGAACAAATTCATGAACGGTTAATGAATTTATTGTTGATTAAACTGGCTAACAAAGCTTGGTTTCCAGTCATTCGAAGTAGAGAAGCAGCCTTTGACGGCTGGAGAATTGCATCGCCAGGGATGCGTCTTCACATTGAGAAATTATTTATTTAATGCTGTACCAAAGATGCATATACAAGAGAATACACGCTAATTCGTCATATTGAAATTCAATTATCGTTTCAATTGTGGCAAAGGCTCTCTCTCTCTCTCTCGTATGTAACAAACTCTCTACGATGTTTATCCCTACGTCCGCTCAAACTTTTATCCACGGCGACGTCAAACTTGACGCCCCTCAGTCTTCGTATCCTTATGGTATATGAAGTAATTCAAACGTGCCACAATTTAATATAAAATATTTTCGTATTTTACATCTTAGTTACATTTTTTTCTCAAAATAGCATAGCTTCTTTTCAGTGATAGTATAGTAAGACATATTTTCAGAGAAATATATAAATCGTCGCAATAATCAAGATGGAGTCAGGGGATTTTTGCATTATGTGAATTCGTTAACGAGATGTAAAAATAAAGAATCTCTTAATGAAGGGACTCGACCGATACGGACACCGAGGATGCGGAGAAGGCCGGGAGATCACAGCGTGGTCGCAGGGAGGAACGTCCCGACCCCACGCCTGTACCCGCCGCACCCACCGACGCCAGAGGGATCTCTTCGATGCGACCCAAGTCGTGCGCCGTGCCGGCCGAATGCTGCTTATTAAGACGCCCCGTGGACGCCGTCGTCGGCCCCGTGGGCATACCGGCAGCTCCAGGCACGCCTACGGCGCCGCTGCCATCCACGGCATGCAGCGTCGTCGTGGACATGGAAGTGACCGGCGCCCCGGACGTCACGTGGTCGTCGCCACGATCCAAGCTGAACTGACGCTTGAGGAACCTGCTGCATAAACGCAAAACGCACGGTTCAGTATTGAAAACAAAGGGGGTAGGTCGGGGGAGTGGGTGGCGCCCCAAGCCTCCACCTGAAAGGGACCTTCAAACGGCTCACCAAAATAATACAAACTCGTAAATTTGTACTTAAATAAAACCGCTCAACTTTTTTCTTACAGTAAAATAATTAATAGCCAGAACTGTTAAATACATCTCAAATTTATTAAAAAAATATATAATATTTAGCATTTTACATACTTAAATTTTAATTTTCAATATTTTTTCGTTCTAAAATAGTTCTTTATTTTAATGTGGGGGCCTCCATAAAGAACTCCACCCCGGGTCTCATTTGGAGTAGTTAAGCTACTGTCTACTACCCTCTAAATACTAACAAAAATTGTCAAAGAATGGACATTAATGCTACTTATCGGGTCTTAAACATATGAACATATGCGTACGAATTTATAGCACATTTTATTTATTCGAAATTGACAATAAGTATGCGGAGAAATAACGCTGCTACTCCAGCATTTGTCAAATTACAGCCTGCAGTCCGCATGGATTAAGAAATATCTAGCGATCTCTACGAGAATTTGTTAGGGGCTTGTACGTACATACCACTTTTCTGTGCTCTTATTGCAGTGATGGTAAGAAGTACATTCATCATTAGTAGGTCAAGACCACGCCCCCCTGTTCAAAAACCTTACTACGCTCTTGATTAGAAAAAGCTATTTCCACAAGCTAGGAGATAGAAGCTCAGGAAACAAACTGCTAATTCAACACATAAATAAATATTAATGTACTGAATTAAGGTATATAATTTCTACATATAAAAAAGAGTGTCTCTGGCGGTGTATGTGTGTGTGTGTTTGTTCGTCTTTAATACAAACGTACTGTTTTAATCCGAGCATGATGAAAATTTGCAAAATTAGGCTTCAAAACTCTTTTGTAAGAGCACTGTCTACTTGATTTCGAAAAATCACCCCTCCCCCATTTTCATAACTTTCCGATTTTTTCTTTCTTAATTTACAAGTTTTTATTTAAATCTGTGAATACAAGAAACGGTTTTAATCCGAGCATGATGAAAATTTGCACATAGTACCTTCAAAGAAAAAATTTCGAAAATCCGCCCCATCTCTCATTTTTATTATTTTTGATTTCGTGTTTTTCGGTATCTCACAAAGTGATTGAGATATCAACTTGATGTTTGTACCTCAACATAGCTAATTTAAATATCTAGAAACAGGATTTTGTATTTTTCGATATTTTACTTTAGTGGGTGTAGTTGGTGTGAATTTTACAAGAAACCATTGTTGGGTTTCACTCACTCGCAAGGTTTATTGTTGCGTAGCGGTTCCATCTTAGAAAACCTTTGCTTTTCGTATACTCATTGATTCGAGCATTACTTCCCCAGCGTTCGTACCGGTGGCGCAGGTGGTAGTATTGTCGCTTCTCACCAAGTCATCCCGGATTCGATACCCGATGGGGCCAGAAAATTTGTAGCTTTTCACATTAATGTCCCCGTTCAGCTGTGACTACTGAAAAGACAATTTTCCTTCCTCTATCCTGCTCCGTTTAGTATCAATAACTAACTACTAACCACTTCTACTTACTAACAACTTCTACTAACCCCTACACGTGGGGTTAGTAAACCCAGCTAACCGACCCACTTACTAACAATGACATACTACCTACCTCCTATCGCTCCATGTAGATAAGCTACAATAGCACGCCACATTTCCCATTTACAAATACAACAACAATACAGCGCTCGTACTAGAA
This sequence comes from Laupala kohalensis, assembly GCA_002313205.1. NCBI lineage: Eukaryota > Metazoa > Arthropoda > Insecta > Orthoptera > Trigonidiidae > Laupala > Laupala kohalensis. The sequence continues at coordinate 848,771 of NNCF01126876.1, forward strand.
CTATTACGAGACACTGAGTACACATGAATGTTTTTTGTTCGCGATGGCTTCGACGCTGCTGTCGTCTTGCGCCTTTGGTTAATCGGGGCGTAGCAATTGCCATATGAACTTTATTCGTGCGTCCCATTCATCCTCCCGGGCAACGCCGTGTTCATTCAGCTAGTTAATTTTAAATGAGAAATTATTGTCTATTTTGCTCTCAAATAACGACTTGATATATATTACGATGAAATTCATAGAGCGTTTTTCGAATGTAAAAGTGATGTAGCCGAGTCTTGTTTCCAGGGAATATCTTTTTTGTACTTGCGAAGACAGGTCAAAACTCTAAACAATTTCTCTCTTTTATCTTCTGCCTACTATTGCCTCAGGACAAGGAGACAAACTGATATAAGCAAATCAACAAAATAAACTTGCACATTTCTTTCGTTTCGTTTAAGAGTACCCCAGTGGCACCACGAAGGGAAAGTACCTGGGAGAAAAAGAGAGTGAAAGAAAACTTCACAATTATCTCATTGAGATATCACAAAAACATTACAAGTAAATGGTACGGATAGGTTGACTATGTCAAGTCATCTACGAGCAGAAAGAGAAACAGTAACAACAGCAATATCCAGGTCAGTGGAACTCGGATGATTCTAAACAAATGCGGTACCAAAAAAAAAAATCAAAAATATTTTGTAGATCAGACAAAAGTCAAACCCTCCACCAAGATTGAGATCTCATTATATTTGAAGCTTATATGTCTGACAAAAATATTTTTAAAAATTCAAATCGTAGGAATTCAAAGCAGAAGCGAAAAAGAAATTTCGAATGAATATCATATCCACCTTTAGACAGTTTAATCAATATTTAAGGAAACATTTTACTGTTAAAATGGTGACAGTTAATGCGCTGGCGAGCCCTAAATCCCCAATTATGGCAGGCCCTAAAGTCCCAATTTAAAAAAATGCGCTGGTTAAATTAAATTAAATTCATTACGAAAAGAAATATGACTGAAGCATGCTAATATATGGTCGAAAGCAACACAACAAAGAATGAGAAAATATTCATAGTATATTCTACAAGTAAATATGATAAAAATTGTCTCACACAACAAAAAACATATACATGGGATGCAACATATATCGTCTCCTCTATATGAAATTTGGTTTCGGAAACTCGATTTGAAATAACTTTTGAGAAAATTTCTTTGATTTAGAGTAACATTTCCGAGATGAATTACATGATCACTAGATTTCAAAACATGCAGCAAGAACGTCGTAAATATCTCCAAGGGGCACCAATCGGTAAAATAATATATTTATTTATTAGTACCAAAGCATACAAAACAGTATGTATTGCGTCATAAAAGAGATAGGTGCAGATATCTTTGTGAGAGTAGGAAAAAGTAGAATAGAGGGAAAAAAGAACTGCAACAGGTATAATAAAGGTATTAGAACTATAGTAAATTACAAAAGTATGTGCGCTGAGGTGTATAGTATTTTAATTTTTTATTTTCTCTGCGTTTTAAGAATGAGATTATCAACAAAAAATTGTAATGTCTTGAAATAATAAGTTTGTAATTGAAGTGGTTTATCAGATACACTACTTCATAAACACCTGTGAAACAAATATTACTCCAGTCATTAGTTTCCATTGTGCCACTTTGCATGCTATTCAGATCAATGTAGTAACATAACCAAAGTGAAATAGTAATATTATGTAATGGGAGAAATTGAGTGGAAGGGTTTCACACTTTTCACTCCAGGGACACACATTTGTACATACGGACGTATGGGTGATCGCCCAATCCGAAGCGTGTTGGAGCGAGCCAATAAGAATGGAGCCGTCTCATATCTGTCGATCCTCAAGGAAAGTAAATATATTGTTAAATCATTTATAGAAAGAAATAACAATCTTAAATAATATTGTAGCAACATACTAATGTTACATTGCCTAATAATGATACGTAAAAATAATTCCAATGAAAGAAAAATGCCACTATTATTAACAAATAAAGATAAATGTAGAAATTATTTTGATAGGTTTTGGCCTTTGGAATTTTCTTCATAATATGTAATAGATAAAAACAAAGTAATGATTTATATATCAACTAGAACATTAAATTTTATACGATGCAACAATTTTAATATTACTTTTAAGTGTGAAATAATATTCAAACTTGAGTAAGATGATTGTAAAATGTTTTCAAATCTTAATTCACTGGAAAGAAAAAAATTAACATTCTCAAACAATTATAAAATATGCTAGCAAATTTTGAAAATTAAAAAAAATATAAAGTGAACATCGAATCCGAGTGATCTCGTGTATTAAGTAGATAGTTAAGTGAATACGAGTGTGAGAGAGGAAAACGTACGAACTGGTACTCACTTGCCAGTAGCCATAGCAGTATTGGAGGCGTGGTGCGACCGGAATCCGGGCGAGTGTAGCAACTGGAGGCGATTGAGCTGCTGTTCGCTAGGCGACAAGCAGCGATAGTGGTTGTAGGCGGAGCTGAGGTCGTCGGCGCCAGATCCTGACGCCCCCGCACCGCCAAAGCCTCTTCGACCCGTAGGTCGTGGCCCCGTCGCGTTCGACGCACGGAAGGTGATGGCGGGAGGTGGTGCCGGCGGGGCGACGGCGGTGGTTGAAGTTCCTGCGCCTGCGCCTTGCAACGCGGCAGCCACCGCCGACGCGGACACAGCTCCTGACCCGGCGGCGGGCACCGCCCCACTGCCACCCACGCATCCTGCACTGCCACCGCCCGAAGAGAGATGCTCCGAACTGCCTCCGCCACTCGCAGGCTCATGCACTGCTGCCAGCACCTTATAAAGCATCTTTAATTTAAATAGTTCAATCGTTTCTTGATCTTTATATTTAATTTATGTACACAATTGGTGACATTCAATGTTTACTTTCTTTGAAGTATTATATCCGCGTTGACTCAAGTCAAATTGTCAACTATTCACGAATCTTGGAAATATTCTCAAAAAGAAATTAATAATTCTCACTACTGATTTTTACTCTTGGACAATTAATTTGTGAATTTTAAATTTGATGATAAATTTAGTTTTTTCGATTCACATGATAATAAGCACGTAACTATAAAAAAGGATAATGACACGTGAGGAATGAAAATATTTACATTATTAACAATAAATTTATTGTCAAAAAAGCAGTACCAACAGCGTATGACCACGTGGAGGACAATTACGTTTCAACTTTAATTCGCCACATTTTATTTGGTTTTTATTGATATAATGGGCTCTTGATGTTGACGAGCCCTTAAAGCCCCACAAAAAAAAAATTGATATATAAAGCTGATAATTGTGTCAAGATGAAAAACAAAACAAAAACATAAGCCCGTGAAAGTTTCTCCATATAAACCGATAGTAAATTAAACTTTTGCTGTAAGGGTATACAAATTCATCGTCACTGGATAGGAATCATTTGGAACATTTTTGAGGGTACTTAAGCCTAGTTGTTTTGACGGATATAAAACCTTAAATCGAAGTATTTGTACAAAATGTGTCACCAATTTAATCTAAATGAAAAGTTAAGTACTCAGTATTTGACGCACTTAAGGTACTTGAATATTTTGCCACATTTGAAAGCAACTTTGTACGAACATAAGAAAGTTCACAATTCTGTTCATAACTACTTTGCTCAGGTATATGCTATTCGACAAATTGTAAACATAGCTCTAAAACAAATGCTGTTTTGTTTGAATACCGTGTTTCTCATTCTTTTAAACCACCACTCTTGCTCAATAAATTTACAATTTTTAGGCGATTCATGGATCTAATACTAAAGCAAAAACGAGTAACTTTCTTCATTAGAATTTTAAACGGTCGCTAGCATTGTGATTCACTAATGTTTTTTCAGTAGTTCATTCAACATCAGGCGTGTTCTCGGTGTATGTTAGTGATTTTCCTGACCTGGTGTAGCGCAGGTGACGGACCCAGTCGATCAGCCGCTGGTAAGTACGCTACCGAAGCGCTTTGTGAAGCGGGTAGTGACGCCCACGCCACCTCCGTCTCTTGCCCGCTCCCTGTGGCTTCACCGGCAGCTTCTTCTGAGCGCGCCCTTTGCGGAGCCCCGTTGCCACTTCCCGCGCTGCCGCTGCTCCGGACAATCAACCGCTCGTCCAATCTGTCAATCATATAATTTAACTGATTTATTTCTACTAATATGAGGTAGCAAAAGCGGATCAGATTCCCTGGCAACCACATACTTAATCCTAACAGGAATGCGTGCCGCATTTCTTAATTTTTTTTTTTTTTCATACAACCCGCGCTCAACATTGGTAAACGGTGTGCCACATGAAACAAGTCAAGTCATGAACCCAGGACATTGACTTGTTTCACAATGGACTATTGTATCTCGATCGATTATACTATATCAACGCGCATGATTCCATTCCAACGTGCCTGATCAGTGCCGTTGGCGGTTGTTCATTCAAATAACACATGCAGACTATTCAGTATGAACGAACGTGTACATGAACTTTTGTAAGAGGCAATGCGATGAATGGGATAATAGAGGAAGACCAAATAACGCATAAGAGGTTAAGAAACAGGACTTCTACTGAAAGGTAGATCTGGACAATGAAACTAAGAAAGAAGAGGAAGCTGAAGGTAATAGGCGAAGTGAACCAAGAGGAGAAGATGAAATATTTAGGATTAAAATACTCACATGTTATAATATAAAAGAAAAACAAATCTTTTTATAACAAAATAAAAAAGTCTTTTAGAAGTTTTATCAATGAATTGCAAGTGCACGCAACACTGATCCATACCTCGTTCTGAATAATTTCCTCATTTGAATATATTGAACTTATACGCAAAAATTCCCCTGAAGAAACTTTTCTTTTGAGATAATATCGTGTGATAAAACCCTTCTCCTAAATTAAAACAAAGGAAATAAAACTTTTAGACGAGTTACGTTCGCCTCAAAGGACCTCAACGTTTGTTTATAAATAATGAAATATATGAGATGAAGTATCGGAGAAGTAGAACACTCCAAACATCACAGACGTAAAAATATTAAAAATTTTCATGGTATGTTATAGTTATACTTACCCATGACTTTCTCTGGAATGGTGAAAACAATTGAAGATTTAACCATTGAATCCGTGGAATTGATTCATCCAGCAAAGCAGCACAACAAAGACAAAGAGAGAGTCGGCAATCAAAAGGTATCCACTGTATATGTTTATGGATGATAACTGCCAAAACGAGTAAATTATATTTCAATTACGTTTTGATAGAGAAAGAAACAATAAAACAGTGTATCGAAAAAGGTTGGATGGTTTTTAGAAATTGATTATTTTTGAGAGTACAACAGATAAAGATGAAAATACCAAATGTTTATCAACGAACGTACCACATTTATAGGTGTTCTCAAAATGAGAAGACCAAGGGATGAAATTGCGAAGACCCAAGCCACAGCAGTGGACTCGTTTCACATATCCAGCTACAAATTTATTATTAAAAACCAGCTTCTTTAAATTGCGTGCTTTGGATATTCCATTCATCAGCAACTGCAATTGGTTAACCACTTCGAGACAAAAAATAATTAATAGTATAGTTTAAATAAAATTATTTAATAATGTAGCATTTAAGTAGTTAAATTACTAGTTTTCTGATCTACAGACTTAAAACCTCGACGCTATTGCGTAGCTGTCTCTNAGTGGTGATAATTATATCGGCATCGCAGACGACACAAACGTAGCAACCGCTTCTTTCCCTTCCGATATTCCTGTACACGTACGTCTGAAATGCAACTATGATTTATTACGTCAGGGTATTTTGGTTCATCCTGTTATTCAAAAATCTTTTTGATTCGAAGATATTCTACTCGATGGGTGTCCCGGCGGGGGTAGACGAACAGGACCGGGACTCACCTTCCAGGGTACACATATAAATAATATATGTAATTTTTATTGATGTATTTTAAGAGTACATAGCCATCGAAAACGCACATTAATCATAATTATGATTCCTCCTAATACTAATTTTATATTTAAGATTATTCGCTACAGATTTTACTCGGTTAGCTTCAGATAAGTCGCTGGCATGAAGCACAATGTTAACAAAACTTAAAAAATCAACCTCCGGTTCTGTGATCAAATTATTATAACATGACGTTAGGAAGTGTGAATGAAACTGTGTGAATGAGCAAAAGAAGTTCAGTGTGTTATAAATTTTAGCACATTTTCTAAATTATGAGCTATGTAAGCAATGTATTAAAAATACTGTGTCATTCCATGTCAAGTGACCTAGTTTTGAAAATCATCCCCACTCGACCATCTTCAATTTCGCTGAAATTTTGTGTAGCTGTAGATATGTGTTTTAAAGGAAGTTCTGTGAAGTTTTAGCTCCTGATCTCAAATATTAGAGGCAGCACAGCCTTCTCTATGGAGGTCCTACTGACAACTTCTCTTCGGCTGTGAAGATTCTGCAACGTTTCACGCTCTCTCGTAGCTCATCCAGATTAGCTATGATGCTGAAATTTGACATAATAAATCAACTTTTTCTAGTGAACATGAAAAAATTAGAATTAATGCACATAAAACAACATACGGTCCACAATTTAACCTCAAAGTGGCTCCGAAATCACTTTGCGCGATGTTTGTGCCATACTTTGACAACATATAACTATAGAACTATAATCACTAGTAACTTGTTATTTTACCTCAAGACTAATCAACCCTAAGACATTGCACTGCTAAAGTATCAGATTAATGGCTCGCGTATTTGAGAAAATATTTGAGCACAAACTTGATGTAAAACACCAGAAAGCCAAATATGACCTATTTTGAAAGTCAATTATCTCAAAAAGGGATTTATTTAATTTAGTTCATTTTATATCAATTGAAAGAGAAGATTTTTCTTTACTAGAATCATCTTGTTTTTTGTGTTTTTTAGTTATAGCAATAAATTCTACTCCAAGTTTGAATTCGAGTTTAACATCTATTGGCCTGTCTCCTCTGAAATTTCAGTGGGTGAGCAAGAGGGATTCACTTGGATATGCAAAAAGGTGAACCAAGTGCAGGATGTACTAGTTGGCAAAATTGCATCAATTGGCGGGTTTAATCCAGATGATGTGCGACCTTAGTTTTGTGAGCTTCGACCAAAGTGGTGCGTAATTGTTGGTTCTACTGATGGTTGGAGCCATTTTGAGGTTAAATTGTGGACCGTATGTTGTTTTATGTGCATTAATTCTATTTTTTTCATGTTCACTAGAAAAAGTTGATTTATTATGTCAAATTTCAGCATCATAGCTAATCTGGATTAGCTACGAGAGAGCGTGAAACTTTGCAGAATCTTCGCAGCCGAAGAGTTGTCAGTAGGACCTCCATAGAGAAGGCTGCGCTGCCTCTAATATTTGAGATCAGGAGCTAAAACTTCACAGAACGTCCTTTAAAACACATATCTACAGCTACACAAAATTTCAGCGAAGTTGAAGATGGTCGAGTGGGGGAGCTATTGATTACCGTCACATCATTTGTAAACTTGGAGAGCTATGGCTGAAGAAATATTAAATACCATTTGTTAGCGAGTGATGTCTTATAAATCATCCAGCCTTCTCAATGATCCTACTCAATCTCTGCATATGTACGATGTTTATTGATATTATTACATCAAAAGAACCTCTATTATTCCAAATTAACCGGATAAATGTACAACCCAACATATTTTATGCTTCCGCTTAATTTCCATTTTATGAGTGAGTGAATGCTAAGATAAGCGTCGCCCCAGGGAGCTGCTGCCCTCTCGCCTCCTAGCTGGCCCTCGAACCAGGGACCACCAGCCTCCCCGCTCCGACCCGAGCAGCCGAGTTGCACTCTGCCTGAGCTACGACAGCGCTACGATTATGACCTTGGCAACACTTCTCTCTGGGCCTGAACTCCGTCACCAACTCATGTGAGTATTAAAACTGTTCCTAAACACTATAAGTTTCTCTGAAAAAAAACCCTCGACTCCTAACCCCCCTCATCCCCCTCCTCCATCGTCCCTTCCCCTTCCCCCCTTTGCCGTGACCAAACTCGCAGCTCGGATCGGCCAACCTAAGCGAGTTGCGAGCGAGGCTCACGACAAAACGAAACAATGAACTTGAACATAGGAACGTAAGTTGCATACCTGCTATCAGTACCAACAGAAAAATGTAGAAAGACAGTTGACAATACATTCATTGAAAACCTACACAATACCAATTTAATGCTATTTGCATAATTATTTCAAAGTAATTTAGTTCATAGTACAAACGTTCATTCTGTACCGAAGTACAATATGACTCTTCTACATTATTTTCTCCAACCCTGTGTATTATTCGGTTATTTTCCAATGGTTACGTTTTACGTTCACTCTTTCGAACATTAAAGTTCCTTTTATGTAGTGGTATCTTGTGACACTCGTAGCTTGGCCATAATAATGATCTTAGGCACTTGTCTTATGAGGTCATTATTTACGACTTTATTACAAATAAGTTAGTACATTGTGATAATGATGTAAATGAAATAAATATTATGGACTGCTAGTTGGCGTCGGTAGAACAAGATAACTCACTCAAGGGGTGGTGGGGTGGGCAGAGGTTTGTTGAATCCTTGTTTGCCCAACAGCCAGTACGTGGGCATGTGACCTTTGCCTTTGAGCTCAGTGAGGCCACGGAACTGCAGCTGGTAACCACCCACCTCGTCCAGTTTCTCCTTAGTGGTCTCTGATATGTGGATGCGCCATGCAGATCCTACGGGGGAGAGAAAACAATTATCATCCGTGACACCATAAATTCCTCGTCCAACGCACAGAGCGCACTAGAATGACCCATCATATACGAGAATAGTGAGAGCGAGCGACAACCTATAATAAAAATTTTGTAAAACACTATCGCATTTTATGTAGCATTTGCATTCAACGATCAAGAGCTTAGGGATACAGAATGCTGGTAACACTACTTACGAAAAATTCAAATATATACAATAGTTTGGGTTGAAACTTCCATCTCTGATTTGTGTTGCTCACCTTCCTCCAGCATATTATGACATAAATTTGATCTTCGTTCCTAATCGTGGACATGATTTGTATTTCGATGAATTAGAATAAATGAAATTCCAAAATCGAACCTTCTTCTGATAAAAATGTATGAAAAATATATTAAATAAGATACGGAAACTACATAAACTAAAAGAAAATTTTCTTCTGACACGACAACATTTACGAAGACACATACATTCTAAAGAACCTAGAACTAACAAGTTATGGGGAGAATAATCATGCTCATTGCCTTTCTTCAGAAATCTCGTTGTGAATGAACGGTAGGTATTTCAATGGAGCTAAAATTATTTCCTTGCTTTGTGAAGGAACTGCAACTGGAAACCATCTACCTCGTACAGTTTAAAATTATTAGGCTGAGAAACCAGACAACGGTGAAAAAATATTTCCGAAAAGGAGAAACCTTATTTCTTGGCACTACTTCAAAAGCAAATTAAATAAAATGTGTGAAGTGAAGAAATGAAGTATTGTAATTGTTGATTTTGGCGCAAATCAAAGAATTTCCAAGTAACAACTAAAATTTGAGAAATTGAACAAAGTAGCCGATATAATACTATTACGGAAGTAATTGTTTTGGTTTGTTTTATTTTTTATTTGTCTATGGTTTTCCTTTCTGTTTTCCGTGTATAAAGTATATGGAGACCAAGATATAAAACAATAAGCAAAACGTGGAAATATAAATAATAATTTGACTCTTGTGATGATTTTCTGGTGATTTTAAACTATGAAATTAATCTACATTTATTCTATTTTTTATCTGTTCGTTATTTAATAAAAATATTTTATTAAAATTCAATTATATTTATTCTATTTCTCTACACAAAATTTAATAATTTTTTTCTTTTTTCTATCTGTAAGTTCTTGCATATCGAACACACAATTTTTGTATTATTTTGTATTGTGTGTCCTAATTTTTGTATTATTTGTTTAAAACTTATTTGTTATATTGTAGACTTAAATTCACCCTAAGCACTATTCTTATTTTAAATATTTCATATATTTGTTTTAGAAACTAGTATTTTATAAGAGATAAATATTGATGTCATAAGAAAACAAACTGCTATTAAATATTATATATACTTCTTAATTTGTTGGAACGTTATTTACACTTTTCAATGTTTTAGAATCACAAAAAATAGAAGAAACATTTTATCATCATCTTCGTTGGAAGTCGAGTTCAATACATTCAGTATCCTTGTTAGATTCACAGGATAATTGATTTGTATCCAATAAATTCCATATATCTTGGCACTTCACTGGATATTTGTCGATATCGGATTACGGGAAAGAAATTACAGGACCAGATGTAACAAGAAGC
>NNCF01126876.1:860301-873689 GCA_002313205.1 Laupala kohalensis
ATATATATATAAAACTTCTTCTGCGTTACAGATATCGTGAACACATCCGAAAATGCTCTCATGTAATCTTAATTCCTGCAGTGCATCTTCCGAAAATTCTTGAGTAGGCACAAGGCGTTTTATATAATATAGGCACCATACATTAAAATTTTATGCTCTGTACATGGCATGTGGTACCATCTTATGTTTGGACAAAAAATTATGATGCGATCTTTTGCAGTTCCGATTCTTACGGAAATTACCTACATATTTAAGAATGTTCGCAGGGAACTTTTTAAGAAACATTTCGTCCGAAATGTGAGTTTTTATTGTGTCCTGAGTTGTCAATCCAGCGCTTAGGACGTCAAACAATTCTCATCTGGTTATTTCGTTGCACCGATCAAGATCTAAAAATATTATACTGTTTTATGTACTTTTACGCACTTGGTACTTAACGGACCTTAAAGTCTGTAGATCAATGTGCATATTACAGTTTCTCCGCGCATACACATGCGCCACGTTTTATACGCCATTTCAATTGACAAAGAAGAAAGTAATTTTTGTTTTCGTGCAGTGTATTGAAAGAATAATGACAATACAAGAATAATAAATACATAGAAAATCAAACAATATTGTATGTAATTGAATGATTGTACCTTTCTCTAAATTTTCGTACTGAATTGCAGTCAAATGTTGCTGAAGTACTGAGATACAGGCTCTCGGTTTCGCGGTACGTGAGCTAGTGAAGTGTCAGTACTATGACCGTAGAAGATAGAGGGCTCTTTGTCCGTGGATGTTTATGACCCAAAACAGTTTTATGGAGCTCAAAGTCGACAAACATGTACCTTGAAGGGTCTGTCTAATGTTCGCTACCAAGTTTTTGAAATGAATGGGTTCAGTTTTTACTAATTTCCAGCTAGAGTGGCCATCCGTCCTGTAAAAAAGAATTGAGGGATAATTTTGTTACATTTGGGCTGTAGCGAGGTAAGATTTCGAAGGACGAAAAATTAAAGAAGAGGAGATGGGAATTGAGAATCAACAAGTGTCAACAAAATAGTTTAATAACATAAATATTCAACTATCTAATAAACATTTACAAAAAGGAAGAACTCAAATGATACAAAGTTGAGTGTCTGTGTGCTCGTTGAAGTCTTGTGGAGTTGCAGCGATGAGATAATGATGTGATTCTCCCAATTCCTAGTAGTGCAGCCGGGATGACGTGATGCCGGGCTGAGGATGTGACGGCTGAGTTGATGTAGACTTGAAATTAGGTTGAAGTTGAGGTCGAAAGCATGGTTGCAGGTGAGAGCATGGTTTCTTGACCGTAAAGTCGTCTCGTGAGCCGATAAATGTCGTGAGGCGTGTTGCCTTGTGGAGGACGATTGGAGAGAAGTCGTCAGTTTTAGAGGCAGGTTAGTAGGCGCCCGCTAACCTGCGACGTCAGAACGAGTCCGCGCGCGACTCGAGTGACGTCACGAGTCCATCATATATCGAACTGCAAATATCGATTGTCCAAGAAGAAACCTTTCACAGAACATGCCGAAGAAAAACGAGGAGAAGGTAGTTGAAACTTTTCTGGCAAGCAAACAGAATGAAAGTTCCTATACATTCGTTAGTGGGTAGAGGCTTGTTTATCAACATAATTTTTGCTCCTTCTTTTAACTCAATGACGTAATTTTTGAATCAACCTATGAGATTACAGGAAATAATCCATGGAAGTCAAAATATTAAGAAATGTCTCTCATTTGCATAAAAGAGCGTTGGTTCCACGGATTGCTCTTGAACTACGTTGCTGAATTTGACCAAATTTGCAACACGTCCAATTGTACTACCCCGGAGCGTACGAGCATTTTCCAAAAGGTAAATAACCTTTCTACCAGGACTTTTTATAAATATTTTTTTGTTATACCGTACAAGTATTCTGGCACCCATCTTTCTTCCTGTTGGCGTCCCCACTCCGCACTGCAAGTGGAAATTTACAACAATTCTTTTAATGCTACAAAGATGTTAAATTTTTCTTTGGCGGTTCCCTAGAAGCACGGAAATGATTCGTCATTAATTAAGGAATTGACAATTCATATGTTTATAAAAGATAAGAGATATTTTTCCTCCTGATATTACTTTTTGGTATAAATTCAGTGTGCAAAACGTACAAACAAATAAAACGTATACATAAAATTCCACAGTATTTAAGATATTAATAAGATATTAGATTCTTTTGATTTCAAGTAACCTAATAAGTTTGTTTCATGTCAAGTAACCTATTTGGTTCTAATTCCACAAACAAATTGAAACGTTTTCCTTACTGCACAATTCAGAGTTTCGAACTGCATTAATGCTCATCGTACTGCACAAGTTATGCTGTACAACACAAAAAAAAACTCCTTTCCACATCTCTTGGATGTAGAACGAATGTGTTCCGCTAATGAATATTTTGCTTACATATGCTGTTACTTGCATTCTCTAATCCTTAGTTAATTAGTATGTTGTAAGCACCTGTTTTTGTCTTTTCGGTCGCTTCTGTTGTACGCCCTAAAATAGACAAATAATCAATTTGTTGCTTTTTTAAATATGAAGTCGCCTTCGTGGAAAGCCCTTGCCTTTCTATGTACATTATGGTGAAATTATTAGTGCACAATAAGAGCTTTGTTTAGCTTAGATTTACTCAGGTTACAACTTCCAATATCCCTGTCAACGGCCTCGTCGTTGACCCTACATATAATTCAACTGACATAGTTTCATTTGTCGACCCCCCGTGCGCCTCTCAAAACATGTCACTCTACTCAAAATACGTCAAAGAAGCTCAGGGATGTGAGTTAGCAAGTGTCATCCCTTCTCCTGCCCAACTATTTTGTTTTACTTCGATCGACCTTCCCTCTATGCCACTTTCGTTCCTCAATGTCTCTGAGGATACGTTCTCTCACGATCAGGTTCCCCTGAGAAATGGAGATTACGATTTATTATATTTTTGACTTTAGAAATTCTTACCTTTGAAGTTTTTTAGATGTGTCGATAGAACATACAATATAATTCAACGCTGCGATGGAGAAACTACTCCAATCTGTTCCACTGAATACGTATACTTTTCTTTTAGAGAGCTTTATTTATTTGTCAAAATGTATTCAAATCTATTCCATAAACGTTCGATTCAATATACATTATACCTCTAACACAAATATTTTATTAATTGTTTTATCTAACTTAAAAATATTGATGCAGATTGAAAATCTATACGTTTTGTTGAACAAGCTTAGGTTTGTTTATCCCACTTTCAACTACATTAGTTTACAGATGACTGATGTAAATATTTTAGAAAAGTTGAAAGAACAATCATTTTCCAAACTTATATCAATCCAATCATGTGAATAAAGGGCACAATAATAGAGAAAAAATATAATTAGGAACAATGATACACAAAAATGTTGAAACTTTTTCTTCTATTGTGAGCGCGAAATAATAAAAAAGAAAGATTACAGAAGTCCAAAGAAGTCTTGTTAGTTACAGTAAAAAATGATAAATTGGCGGAATATTGTTGAAGTTTTTGCTTTCTGTAGATATTGCAAACTGAGTATGAAGTTGCAAATAGGAAGTGCAAAGAGGCCGTCCATAAATTGCGTAACGCACCCTGGGGTGAAGGGGGGCGGGCTGTGATATAGTTACATTACAAGTCGGCGGGGAAGTGAGGGGGGTAAACTTTGTGTTACGAAACGTTCCGTTTTATAAGGCGCTCTTTAACATAAAAGTTCGTCACTGTAATCGATAAATAGAGCAATAGCGTTTTCAAACTTTGTCCCTACATTTTTCGAAAAGGAAAAACAGTAACCTTTCTTGTATTGTAATGGAATGGATGGAAGGTAGCGTTACGGAATTATTAGGAGAGGGGTAAGAGATATCGTTTCTGGTAGGTTAAGGAGGGATGTGTTAGAAAATGGTAATTTTTGCGATGTTGCATAATTTATGGACGGCTCCGACGAAATGTGATGGTACTGTGCATGGCATTGTCCTTGTTGCATGGGCATCGTGTGAACGTGGGAATGAGAAAGTGAAGTAGGTGTCTCACCGGTGGACTCGAGGCGTGAGGCTGTGTTCACTGTGTCGCCGAAGAGGCAGTAGCGCGGCATCGTCAGGCCCACTACACCCGCGCAGCAGGGTCCTACGCACACAGCACAAAGCGAGGAAATAAAACAAATGCAAACACAAATCGACCATGAATAAAACCATGGGAGTCATCTTCTGCTTTCAAAACATTTTCTAGTAACCATTTCAGAGGTTTTTCTAAAGGAATTATGCAATTGCTCAACTTACAAGTATTGGTGTAAGAACGAAAGACAAATCTCACCAAACGAAATAAAAATTAAAGACATGTACGGCATTTACAATCATATTTCTTCAAAAGTGATACTGAATAAAAAGGCTCCAGCCTGATATAAACTGTATAAAATTTATTAATACTGTAAATATTTTAAAATTTATCGTAATGCTAATAATTTATTGCCCAAAGGCAGAATTAATTAGATAAATCATGAATCATTAAAAAAATCATGCTATGGATTCGTTGCCTACAATGTGTAACATTATTTACTTATTTTCCATGGGATTCTCACAATGGGCTGTTCATCCTCATTGACCGTTCATAATGAAATGCCGGCTAAAGGAAAATTTCTTCATTTACGAGAACTCATTGTCAGTGTAAACCGATTGAAGTCACCGAAAACATCGGGCTTGTATTACAACGATCATTACGATTGTATTATTTCCTTAAGATTGAGCAGAAATATTAATGAAACAAAATTAATAAATAAAATTACGGTTGATTTAAAAACGAATTTACAATTTATTATCACCATTAAGCACACTATTGAGGTTCTAAAATATATAATTAAATCCTACGGAACTAATTCTAGACACAAATTATTTTCCTTACTGAGTAAAAAAAGTGCATGTTTTCAGGGATGTGTACACATGTGCCACGTTGAAGTTTTTCTAAATTTATCGATTACTTTTTAAATGCAGTTAAGTAGTAGATTTCTTAAGAGATGGAAGAATTATAAAATTATTTTTTATAACAATCTTATTGTCCTGCAATACATTGTTCTGTTGTGAATAAAACCATATTTTATTTAATAATTTGACGACACAAAACCATATGATGGAAAATAATGTGATGATTAAAGTTCAACTCATTTTTAATGTATTTTCAAGATTTTATCAATAATATCATGATTTGAATATGGGAGTATCACTAATAGATTTACTTGAGTCCATAAATCACAAACCACAAATATCCTCATATTCTAACATTCCTGTAAATTGGGAGTACAAGGAAATTCAGAGTAAATTTTTGGTTGCTATAACACTCTAATCAAATACGTCCTCATATGTCCGTCTTGGTATGTCCCGTAAATTAAAAGCGAAATAAATATAAGATTGGTATGTTGATGTTTCCTTATTAAATCAAATCTTCTGGTTAATTATTACTATCAATATCACGCTTAAGACTGAAAAATTACATTCAAACAAGAATTTCATTCGCAATATAATCCTCACATTTGTAATTCGTGATGTCATTTTATATTATTCTCACAAGTTTACTAATCACGATTGGGATTAATCCCGTTTGAACGAAACTGAATGGTTATAATTGATGGGATCGAATATTATGTGGATTACATTAGGAACATTAGAAAAACCTTTTCGTTGCGGATGGCAGTTGCGTCATTCAGTTTTGAAAATATGGACTAAAAAGAATACAAAGTAAAATGATACATTATAATGTATTCTGTGCCGTAACTGATTCAGATTGTATTCCTCGAATGACACTGGGAGCCTCTGTTGTCGCTTTTGAATGAGAACTCGCGAGTCAGTTCTTCGTGTCGTGTTGCAAAAAGTGAGCGAAGTGCGTAAAGAGCTGTACACGGGTGTAGCCAAGAGCTACTTAACACGAACAGTTTCGAAAACATCTGGAATGGCGTAACACAATTAAAAGTGTCCTGTCGCGTCGAGAACATTAAATTATTTTCTTCATATTAGTGAAGATTCTGATTTTCGATAAAAAAAAAAGTACGTCTCTTATGATAAAAATAGCTAAAAATACATGTCTGCCTACGCTATTGGCGTGAATGTTATATCTCGTACGATTTTTGAATTATAGATAATATTAGTCAGCTTGGTATAGGGTTGAAAAGATAACCTGAGATGGGAATACATTTTTGTTTTATCAGTCGTGTCCTTGTTAATTAAAATTTTTGGATTAAGTGTTTGTTATATTATTGTACTTTAACGAGTTGATTTGCAAATGTATCATGTCTGCATAAGGATCATCCAATAATTCATTCATGAAGTGTATCCCTCTTTTTCTCTCACAGTTTTTCGTTTCAAGAAAAATCATTCAGAAATAGCATTTGGTAACTCCCCATCGTTTTAATTTAAAAGATACTCCTCTTTCGATAAAATGAGACTGAAAAATGATAATAATTAAATACATTAAAATTGTGAAAATTGTAGTAATTTTTAATATTTTATTTCCATAAAATACTAATTTTAACCATATTTGTTCATAACATTCATTCAAATCATAAACAGTATGCAACAGAGACGGGTAACACTGCGCTGTGCGGTGTAATTGCTTTCAATAGCGGATGTATAAACTCCCCCACCTTTGCATTTATACTATTGATTAGAGTAACGTCATATACGTCATTTTAATTATACTTATTGCATCATATATTTTCAATTCATGTTATCGATGCTTATTCGTCTCATTTAATTCAATTCACTGAGCAAGTCCGACTGACAAATATGGATAAATGGCTTCGTCTGGGAATTGCCGCGGCATCCTGCGCTATATGTGTTACTGAACGCTGTACTGTACGCCCTGCGCTGAATTTATTACATGCTTATAACGTGGATTTGAAGACATATAATCTATCGCTGTCTTTTCATTTCTTTGGAACATTGTTTAGGGTGGGTCATGAAATTTTGTTGTTGAAAGTGATGTTAATAGAACTGAGGTTATTTGGGGTTATTTTTGTTTATGTTGTTCTATTGACTTAGTATTATGATTATTAATGTAGACCTCACATGATGAAAGTTTGAGAGACCCGATGCAATGAAGGTTTGCAACGCCACTGTGCTATGAGTCAGCACAGTAAAATGCTCTTGTATCGTTGAGCTGCCACTTCAATTTTCACTGAGTAACTCAAGTGCATTATCGACTACAAATCATTGTTATTTGAAATAGGTTATAAGAACGTTTTCTTCAATAAATAGGCCATTATATTTGAATCAATATTAGTTTGAATACTAACGTAACCGCTCAAGTTTCTTAAAAATAAAAGACGTGATAGAACAAATATTGAAATTTACTAGAGTGAAATAGAAAATAATTGATTACCACCATTTCTACGTAATAAAAAAGTAATTTTATTTGAAAATAAGTAAAATTTGCACTATTTTTCATTTGAAAAGAGAAACTGGGGCCCACAACCATATGATCACACGATCATCACCTTCTCAGTCCCTATCGTATTTGCAGAGGGAGAGGTTGCCACTAGGAGAGTTTCTAAGAAGATACTATAAACGCGCCCATTTCTGTTCCATTGCAGCCATTGTAGTACCTGTGTGAATACCGATGCGCAGGCGCAGTGGAGTGCCAGGCAAATGGCGGATGCGGAAGCGACCTGCTTGATGCAGCAGGTCTAAGGCCATGATGGCTACCTGGTTGGCATGGCCAGCGTCGCGCACTGGAAGCCCACCTGCTACCATGTACGCGTCACCGATTGTCTCCACCTAAGAGGAATAGCATTAGTTAAAAGACGCAGAAATTGTTCAGATATTAATTTATTTGCAAAGTTTGGTTATCGTAAGAATTATCGATTGCGAGATTTTGATGTAAATATATATTTTAAGTGTCACTGCTACGTGGTTTTCAGAATTCCACCCACAGTCTGTGCGCAGTGATTCTGACAATGTGTATGAAATTTACTCTTCCACGTAAAGTTGGATATACTTAGAAATGAGTGGAAAGAACAGAAAAGTTGTTGAAATGCCGGCAGATTCGGGGAAAGGTAGCAGGGGGGAGGGATTTTGTATAATGTATGCTTTCCACTGAAGAATAAAAAATAGGTTCGATCCGGATGTTGCCACAAATTTTAACTGACCATGGACAATTTGTATTAATTCATATTTGCATAATTTCATTTACGTTGAAGAATAAACTCTGGTGATAATTGAAGGGGTGAGTAGATGAAGGAGGCATGTAACACTTTTTTAAAATTGAGTTATTGTCAGGGATGAAAAAGGTGTGAGTGGGTCTGGTTTTTGGTATTTGAAACAACTCTCTAGGAGCCTTATAAAGCTAGATACTAGTGTAATGAAGATATGTGACAAAATACATTTCTGATGGAGAAGGATGTATGTAACATAAATTACGACATACCTCCTTCCGCAAGTTCAAAGTATCAACAATGTAATATACCTCCCTCATCCAGTAAACAGTTGATTTCAACTTGGTGAGTAAGGGACGTATGGATAGCAAAATAACACACACCCCGTTCTTCCACAGTGCAAATCCCGTGACCGTGCAGAAACCGTGACCCTATTAAACACGTTTCCTGCTCCTAAGTAGATGGGGACCAGTCCAGAGCGTGAGAGCGCTGCTTGCAGAAATAAGGGCCTGACGTCACACAAAGGTCGAATTTCATGCATTTGTTATCTACTTAGTGATGGGATTTAAACACTCTGTCACGTTTCTTATATTGGACTGAATACAACTAAATGATATTTTCACATAATATTGTTCTCAGAGAAACAGCCAGCAAAACTTTGCTGAATGGTTATCATGTCCGAAATTGTAACTCTTGTACAAATGTAACACCAAAGCCTCAAAATATATTTATTTATAATTGTCACGCAGTGTCACGATTTCTACTTTGCTAAGAATAAATTTCCACCCCCAGGGGACTTACATATCGTAAGTACGTGTTTGGCAAACACGGGGCCCCGAGCTGAGTCTGGCATTACTTCCACTTACTTGTGCGACGCTCCTTCTTTTCTCTTTCCTGACTTCCCTCGGTCACCTCTTGTTCTTTTCAATCCCGACGCTATTAGGACTAGGGTATCTTTCATTTTCCTCTTTCTTTTTTTAATTTATTTTTTATTTTTGTAATGATGTGTTGATATTTGAGTTTTGAGTTGTAATTCAGGAGGGTTTTTAGTGAGTATGGTTGAGTCATTCGGCGAGTCCCTCACGCGGGGAGAGTTATGTTGGCTCTCCTTAGTGTGTAACTGCATTTTCCCTACCTGTACAGAATTTTAGGACTCTAATGACCTAGATGTCGACGAGCCGTGAAGCCCCACAAAATAAATAAATAAATAAATAAATTTCCACTCCTCGAAAAGTGTACAAAAGAATGCTATGTAGTAAAACCTTAATAATTATCAGCAATTCCACCCACCTTGTACACGTTGTATCCGGATATCGTGCCATCGAAACATGTGTACAAGTCATTGAGTAGATCCACAACTTCGAAAGGAGTAGAATGAGCAGATATTGTTGTAAAACCAACGATGTCGCTAAAATAGATGGTTACTTCACTGAAGTCCTCCGGATCAACGGGCATTCCAAGTTTTAGTTTATCGGCAACCGAACTGAAATGATAACATAGGATCAAAATATTATTTTTCTTGGAAATGTTAAATAAAAAATGTTACTTCTCACGCATAGATTTGCGTTAAAAATAAACGAAATATTCATATTTAATAAAGTTAACAAATCATAAATGAGAACGAATGCTTTACGAAAAATAAATAAGAATGTACAGTAATGTACTACAAAAAAATCAATCACATTCAGTTCATCGTAATTTATTTTCTTTCATACATTAAGAGTAGATAATATTCAGGTTACGTATGTCGTGATTCAACGTTTAAGTCAGAACTTGCCTTCAAATTAAACAATTTGATCATTTTTTTCTCACGATTTCAAAATTTCACATTCCACACATAGAAAAATAAGGTCCCAAAAAGAATGATAAAAATCTACATTTTAAAAATAAAAATATCCCTTTATTCACTTGTCTGACTGAAAATGTGTAAGATAATACCAGTAACTTTGTAAATTTAATTAACTAGTAATTTTCTGCCATCCCACAGTCTTCTACTTTTGTCTAAAATGGCAAACTTGGACAAAAAGTTTTTATTATCTTTCACTATCTCTAATTATGCATTTTTTCATTAAGGATTTGTTTAAATTCCAATTTTTCTACTGTCTTCTTTGTGTGTAATAAATAAGAAATTTGTTTATAGTTCGTAATCGAAAACTCGACTCTTATATGAGCTAAAGAAAGAAATATATTAATTAATTGAACAGAATATGGAGCAATTGAATATACAATGTATTAATTAACATAAAAGAATAATTGAAATATTCCAGTAATATTATACCAAGCTATTTACCTTGGAAGCATGCGATTCAGTAATTGTTCCGTTTTCCTTTTCTCCATGTCCAACTGCTCGGTGCGTTCACGGATCAGTTCTTCAAGATTATTGGAGTATTTCTCCAGCATTTGGAACATGGTATCTACGAAGTTCACTTTCCTACGAGCAAAGATGTTAAAATTATTTCTCAATGTGAACTACAATTTAAAAATAATTTTGAGTTCTAAGTGAGTATATTAAATCTGTGCTAATAAATGTGAATTATTTGGAATGTCTGTTGTATGGAAATCGGAAAAAGTAATCAACGAAATTATTTCAAATTCCAAAGGATACTTCTTAAAGGTTATCGCAATTAAAATGCAAAGTATGGTTAATATTGATCAAAGACAAGAGCAGAAAAAACAATTAAAATTGTCTGCTAATCAGTAATGTGATGTTCCTGATATTAAATTTTCGCTGGTCTCAATTTCAAAAATTGAATACAACTAAAATCTACAAAAATACACAGTACCAGTACTGTATACAAATATGTACGTAATTACGAATTACCTTAAAATCGAGGCAGAAGGACAATATACTTTACACGGAAAGCTTGCTAAACAGAACGCATTGTTAAGACCTCTGAATTCTTTGGTTTTTATTTCACTTTTAGATCATGTACTTGAAAACAATGATCTTCACTGCCTTTATATAATTTTGCTTCTATGATTCGATCACGTAGATTAAACGTTCAGTGGATTGTCCGCCTTACGTAACGCAATCAAACTCTGGCGGACACGTTTGTAAGCTTCACAGTTGCTTCACAATATGGATAGTAACATATGAATTTAGAATGTGATATAAGAACTTCGAGCAACTCCGGACAAAATGAGCTAAAAAATCCGTACCTGTTGACAAGTGATTTAATACCCTTTGCTGGGTGAAATATCAATTCATTGTACCAATTTTTCTTTGATTGTTGTTGTAATTTTTGTACGTTTGTTTAACAATGCAAATAAACATTTTCTTAATTCTTATGTTTTATTTGTGAATTGTTTTAAAATTTTGAATGTCCAGTAAAGGTTTCATTTCTTCAAATCCCGGGCAACGCCGGGTTGTTCTGCTAGTAATATATAAACTAATAACACATACCTGTTACGCGACGAAAAATTCGTTCTCTTTCATTTCTCTAGCGTAAAATTACTGTTGTCGGATAATCTTCAATAAATAGTTAATCCATTTATTGACTGTGTGCTGAGTATCCGAGGCTTCGCTCGCGTAAATTTTTCAATTATCTTTCGCGTTAATTTATAGTGTATCACCAAAGACTGGATGCGACGATATGATTCGAAAACCCGCCTCAGACATTTTGAGTTCTACTCTTATGTACTAGTACTGATGATTATATAAGTCTACAATATACAATTAAGTGTTGGAGAAGTTTGCTAAGAAATCAAGCTTAAGACGAAATGGCTGATTTTGGTGAATTTATGTAGTGTGAAGTATCGTGTGAAGGTTGTGTTTAATCTCGAAATAAAGAAAGGACTTGACTTGACTCACTTTTATAATTCATAAAAAATAACATTTGTCAAGCGATCAAATCGACATATTTTTGTTTATTTTCTTGTATGTATAGAATGAAACGTAAACAGTTGAGCAACGTAAAGGTTCGATACATTCATCAATTTTGTTTGACACATAATTAACAAATTACCGTTTTCTATGTGTAATATCTTCAAATACGGGTTTTCACTATTAAATCTAGTTGATCAGTGCAATAGAAAATTTCGTAATGACTTTGTTTAAACTTCCATGACTTCATACTCTTGGTCTAATAAGCAATTATATTACCGTGATGAGATATTTTCAAGAAAGATAAAAACTACTGCCCTATTTTCACTATAATTCAAAGCTACAACATTTAATTGAGAGTCGAACTTAGATAATTCGAACCTAAAGGGTCCTCTGAAATAAAAATTACACTTGTACATGCATAAGTTTTAAATTAGTTCCATTTAAGAAATTAAAAAAAAAATGATAACTCACACAAACGAATATAACAACTTATGTTACTAAACAACAACGATAAAATTGTAAAAGAACTGTACATTACGCTTTTCCATTTGCGTGCTACACATGTTGCTATACTCACAAGCTTCGCATGTATGCAATACAGTACAGTACACTAATTAGTTTACAGCAATAATGCACTATCGTGTTCAACACAAGAGCCATGTGTTGTGGAATATTTTAAAAAAATGTTTGGTTGCTTTTAGCCGATCAGCGTGAGAATCGTTAGTTCAACTGCTCGCGATAGTCGCGATTTCTGTTATGTTCAGTCAATCCAAGAGCCGGAGGGTGGGAGCAGAAATGGAAAGAGTGATCCCCGTTCTCTAACAACTCTAAGTACTAAAGTAATAGACCACGCTTTAGTTTCTGATTTGCAGACCACACAATAACAATTTTGTCTTCACGAATAATATTAAAAGTTCGAACAATCTAAAATTTTCCAAAATAAAATTCGAACTATGCACGAATTTTTAAAATTCATACAATAGAAAATTGTAGGGACCAATCGAAAAGTTAGAATTAAAGAGGAATTTGAATTAGATAGTTCGAATTAGTCATGTTCGTCAGTATATACGGCACGAATCTCCATTTTCAGAATATTTCTATGCTCATAGTAATTCTACAGGTCAAAACATATGGCCATTCCTCAAACCGTACCGTACCGAAAGGTGTGCCCTTCAGCACGAAACGTCATTGCACTTTAACCTTCCCTTTGGAAATCTCAAATATTACAATTGGTATCTAAATACATAAAAATGAAATACCAATGACAGACTAGTCATAAAATCTCAGGAATCACAAAGCCTAAAACTTGAAATTTGGCGGGATGGTTCCTTTCAGAGTGTAGACATCTGCTAAAAACGGTCAAACCTCCAACATTATTGGATAACATGAATACCAATGGGAATGTGAGAAAGAATATA